>MCJB01011763.1:56676-153442 GCA_002018475.1 Nicotiana obtusifolia
CCCCCCCGCGGTATCACAAATTTGAGCAGGTTCTCGCAAATATGAGGCTCGCATTTGAGAACAGAAACTCGCAAATGCGAGGTCTGTAACTCTGGAACACCAGTAATTTCTACAGCTCTCCAAAATATCGCAAATGTTACACAGTGATCGCAAATACAAACTTAGGGATCATCGCAAATGTGAAGCAGTCTCCTACTCCCCCAGAGTCGCAAATGCGACTGATCCATTGTAAATGCGAAGACCACCACCCTAGGAAAAGCAAACATAGCTTCGCATATGCGAAGTTGTGCCAGCCCCCTCCAGTATCAAAAATGGGAGCAGGTTATCGCAAATATGAGGCTTACATTTGAGAACAGAAACTCGCAAATGCAAGGTCTGTAGCCCAGGAACACCAGCAATTTCTACAGTTATCCAAAATAAGATGTAACCTATTCGAAACTCACCTGATCCCCTCAGGCTCTAACTCGAACATCCATACAAGTGTAGTAACATCATTCAAACTCGCTTGCAAGATCAATTCATCAAAATAACAATTAAAATCAAGAATCGGTCATTAAAACCCAAGATTTTCAAAGTTCAAACTCAAATTTTCAACTTTCAACATAAAGCGCTGAAACAGCCTCGGGTCACCCAGGACCCCAACCAAACATGCGTAAAAGTATAAAATTATCATACAAACCTATCGAAATTGTCAAAACACCGATCCAAGGCCGTTTATCAAAAATATTGACCGTGATCAACTCTAACCATTTTCAAAAATCACATTTTTAAACAAAAAATCACATTTAAACCTTTTGAAAATATCATGAACCACACGCTCAAGTCATAAATTATCAAATTGAGTTATGAATTGTCACAAAATATAAAAGGGGAAGCTAGTACTTAAAATGACCTATTAGATTCGATTGAGTTACTTGGACTCATCTTCTTAATTGCAAGAGTAGTGCACCTTCTGTTCTCAAAGCATTCACTTCCATGGGTAAAGTCCACTTCAACTCTTTAGTACATACATTTAGATCAAATAATGCTTTTGAACTTAGTGGCAGCTCTGAAGCTACCACATTTTTTTCACTCAAGGGATTTTACATCAAACTACCATTCCTCACACTCCATAATAAAATGGTGTTGGGAAAAGAAAATACAAGCATCTTTAGAATTTTCAAGAGCCCTTTTGTTTCAATCTAAACTGCTACTAAAATTCTAGGGAGAATGTGTTTTGACTGCTACTTACCTTATTAACAAAATGCCTCACCCCTTCTACTTAAAGTTTCTCTTTGTGAAAGGTTACATGGTTATACACCCTCTTATTACCAAGTGAGATCTTTTGGTTGTTTATGCTTTGCCACTTCTCCAAAAATTGGCAGAGATAAGTTTCAATCCGGGGCAATTTCCTACATATTTTTGGGATACCCATGTGGTAAGAAGGGATATAAACTATTGAACACTCTACTTCCTCTGTGTTTTATTCTAGAGATGTAGTATTCCATGAACACGTATTTTCTTATTCTTCTTATTCTCCTCCTTCACATACCACTAAATTGTCTTCAATTTTTGTGGACATACCATCTCCTGCCCCTGCAGTTTCTTCCAACACCAGTGATCCTCCCGCATCTACTCCATCCATTAGTCCTTCAGCTTCAGCTTCACCTCAACTCAGTTCTCCTGTATCTTCCTCCAACTCTCCCAGTTTTGTTATTACTCTTTTTCCTTCTCCTATTTTAATAAAGTCTACCAGGACTATCACACAACCATCGTACCTCAAAAATTATGTCTATACATATGTCCTCTCCGCTAATCTGAACTTTGAACATTCCAAGGTTTTACATAGTGGAGCTTATATGCATGAGCCTCCGTTCTACCAGCAGAATGCTTCTCATCCTACTTGGCAAGAGGCCATGCTAAAGGAATTTCAAGCTCTTAAGGCACCAGACCTGGAAAATTGTTCCACCTCCACCCTAAAAGAAAGTTATCCCTTGTAAATGGGTTTACAAGAGTACGCGAAGGGCATATGGGTCTATTGAGAGGAACAAGTCAAGGTTGGTCATTAGAGGTGACACTCAAAGGGAAGACACTGATTTTACTGAGAGCTTCTCCCATGTTGTCAAACTCACAACTATCAAATGCATGTTGACTCTTGCTATCAAGAGAGGTTGGACTGTGTTCTAATTAGATGTTAATAATGCCTTCCTCCGTGAGGAAGTTTATATGAAGATTCCTCCTGGTCTTGATGTCTCTTCTCCCTCTTCTTCCTCTCCACTGATTTGCAAGCTCAAGAAGACACTCTATGGCCTTAGGCAAGCCTCCAGATAGTGGTTTTCAAAACTGCTTGAGGCCATGTACTCTAGAGGCTACATTTCAAGAGTCAATGATTACTCCCTCTTTACTAAATCTTCCCCTGGTTCATTCGTGGTGTTGGCTGTCTATGTTAATGATATTTTATTGGATGGTGATGACTTCACTGAAATGAACTTCTTGAAACTATGTTTAAACACTCAATTCAAGATTAAGGACTTGGGTTTAATTCTTGGGTCTGGAAATTTCAAGGCACCCTCAGGTGTATCTCATAAGTCAGCATAAATATACCATTGATCTTCTGCTGAATTCAATTGTCATCATTTCACCCCAGTTGTGAATCCTCTGGACCCTTTTGTGAAGCTCATTTTGGCATGGGTGCCCCTGTTTCTGATCCTAGTGTCTACAGGAGACTAATTGGCAAACTTAACTTTCTGCAACACACAAGGCATGATATCTCCTTCTTTGTCCAACACATGAGTCAATTTCTTTTGAAGTCTCAGGTGCCTCACTTGTTGGCTGGTTTGCATGTCCTTAGATATCTCATGACTGATCCTTCTCAAAGGGTGCTACTCTCTAATTCTTCTTATCTTTCTCTCATTGGTTACTCTGATTCTGATTGGGCTTACTTGTGTTATTTCTCACAAGTTAGTCACCGGCTATTATATGACTCTTGGTGAGAGTCCAGTTTCTTGAAAAAGCAAGAAGCAGCTCATCATTTCTCTGTTTTCAGCTGAGGCTGAATACAGGGCTTTGAGGAAGGTGGCTGTTGAAATTTCCTAGTTGATCAGACTCCTTGGGGATATTGTTCATACTTTCTGCAGCCCGGTTCCAGTTTATTGTGAAAGTCAGACTGCTCTTTACATTGCCCAAAATCTAGTCTTCTATTAGCACACGAAACATATTGAGATTGACTGTCACTATGCAAGTAATTGTTTGAACTTTAGGCTGACCTCCTTATATTTTGTTTCCAGTGCTAACCAGTTGGCTTACATCATGACAAAGGCCTTGTACGTTTATCTTCATCCAATATTCTTGGCAAGTTTGGTGTGTTTTCAACCTCCATATTGTAGGGAGGAGGGGGGGGGGGGGGTTANGGGGGGGGGGGTGTTAACCCAAATATTACTATAGCTCATTCTGCTTCTAATAAGGGAAAACAGTCGGTCCATTAGTGGGACATTAGTATTCTTTTTCATTTTCTAGTGCTTTCTATATATATATATATATATATATATATATATATATATATATATGTATATATAAGTCAGTACTAGGTCCTTGGGTTTTGACCGACTCAATTCTTTCTCTACGACCCTCTAGATTTTTCTGCTTTATTTCTCACTGTAACTCACAAAGTCTTCAAATTAACAAAAAAATAAAGTAAACCAATGAACTTCAGAAAGAATAAATAGAATATATGTGTACCTGCAATTGTGATATGAGCTTCTTATACTTCATCAATGGCAAAAGCTTGTGACCTGGTAAAGGTAATGAAGAAAGCGATTGAAATGAACAATGAAGCAACAAAACCTTAAATGATGAAGAAAAAAGCGGAAGTGAACTAAACATCAGTTCCATTTTTAAACTCTATCTCTATCACCATTCACTCAGCGAAAGAGGTAGTACTATATTATACTGCATATATCATCAATATTCGCATTTGAGTTGTATGTTAAAGGTATATATTAAGTATATTATGTGTATAAAAATTCTAACATGTATCATATTACTCCAAAATATATCATTAATATACCATTAGTTCTGCTAGTATATACCATAAGTATACCGTTGAATATAGCTAAAGCTGCCACCAAGACTCGACCGGAAAAATCATACCTACATTACTCGTCCTCCTCCATTTTTGTTTTGGTTGGAACTAATACCCTCTCTCATATCTATGTCAGCTGATGTTGTACATGCACCTGTCTCACATGTATTACACCATCTATTTATTCATTTTACTTTTTTAATTTCTTCTTTCTTGTTTGATTTCTTTTTTAGTGCACACAACTAACTATATAGGTTAAAAAAAATTGTCATTTAGAATTTTCTCTTTTCCATCTATATTTGCTCCTTACAACTTCAAAATTCTAATAAGATTATTTGAGAATAAAGAAAGGAAAGTTCATAGCAGTTCTTGAGAAAATTGAAACCTTACAGGTTTGTCAATTGTTATAAAATTTGTGAACATTTGAAAAAACGTTGAGATGCTATATGACTAACCTTTTGTTTTCTTAGAGAAACTTTAAGGGTATTCTCACAGAAGATTACAACCTAATTAACCAGCTAATTCTTTTTCAAATTCTTCTTTTCAATTGATTTGGAATTCTCAAACTTATATTTTCACATATATTTACCACCCAACAAGCTATTCCTTTTCATAATATATTAGATATATTATGAATAAATGGTATACTAGATAAATATTATTGGTATATCGTCCCCTAATATACCTTTTGTATGCAACTAGTACACTGTGCGTAACTGTCTGTCTCACTCTTTGCATATTATTTTATTCGTTCATATTTTTTAAATTTCTATTGGCTAGAGGTGAATGGGAGTGTAGGTGGGGTGGAGAATCATGTTTTGGGTGGTAGAGGTGGGTGGCGTTGGTTTCTTTCTTCCTCTCCTTTTTTATGTTATTTGGTCCCTATTTCAAAGAAGTTGTTATAGGATTTGGCTATAGAAGGTAATATATTTCTATTATTATGTGTAAATTGAGTTTATGGCTTAACTATGGCTTACCACTTTCTTTATATTCATGTTGTCTTTTATTATTACTCATACAAGTATACAGTGAGTGTCTTATTATAGTCTCGTCACTACTTTGTCGAGGTTAGGCTCAACACTTAGGATACACGGGGTCGGCTATACTCATACTACACTTCTGAACTTCTTGTGCAGATCATGATATTGGTCCCAGCGGCGCTTAGAGGAGTTTGCTCAGATCGATTTGCTCAGGAGACTTGAGGTAGAGCTGCACGACGTTTGTAGTCCCCTTTTATTCTATCCCTTACTGTTCATTTTGTTTCGAACAGTTATATTTCATTCATACCATATTTGTAGTATTTTAGTTGCTCATGTACTTGTGATTCCGGATTCTAAGAATAGTATAGATTGCGTTACTTATGTCTTTATCACATGCGTTTCAGATTATTTCAGTTTTTAATTATTACTGTTCTACTTTTAAATTGCTAAAAAAATAGTTAATTAATTAGCTAACGTTGGCTTGCCTAGCAATTGGATACTAAGCGCCATCACGACCCCACGGTTGGGATTTCGGATTGTGATATTTATCTTACAGGTAGATAACCATGAGTTTAGTGCGTTTAAGTTATATACTTTGTCAGTATAACAATTTTTTTACTATCAGGTTACCCAAAGGATACATGTAAGACTTCATAAATGTTGAATGTGTAATCTTAAAAATAAGACAAGATACATGCTGCAATGGGTCAAAGTGATCTGATGGTGTAAAAATTTCTTATACTAACGGTATATATAACTTAGATACTAGTACAAAATGCATCGTAACTTTATAACAAATCACTCGCAAGAATTGGCTGAGTGATTAATTTGGTAAGTATAGCACCAAAAATATTAGTTTGCGTAATCACTTTTAGGCCCTGTTATTAAAGTTTGGTTGTATTTTCAAATGCATTGGTAACATAGCCATCGGTCCAACTAAAATTGATATTTTTGCCCCCAACTAAAATATGAAATATAACTCCAACAATCGATATTGGAGCTCGAAACTCCAGAAATGAAGTATGATTTTTGAGCTTTCGCTAGTGTAAAATTCAAGAACGATTCATGGAGTTCAAAACAAAGTATGTGAAATAATGTGAAAGAATTCAAATCCTAGTATTCTTCAATAAGGTTTCAACCTATAAAGGTTAAACCCCAATAATCGTTACTGGGGTTTGAACCTATAAAGATTTGAACAAACACTAATAATCGTTGCTGGAATTTAAACCTATAAAATTTGAATCGCAATAAATTATTGCTGAAGTTTGAACCTAAATGAAATATTTTCACCAATTGTAGCTCGTTTGGACCGAAGGATAATATCTTAGAGTTTTGACTTGTAGAAGTTAGAACTCCATGATTATATTATGTAATTTAAAATAAAGTACCATTGTTGGGTTTTGAACATACAAATATTTGAATTCCAATACAGTTTGCGAAATTTTATCTTTAAAAGCTCTAAAGAATTCAGTACCGTATATTTTAAATTTTATATGTATAGAGTTTTTTCGGACTCCAATATATTATATTAAAGTTTTACTTGTAAAATATTTAAAATTCAATAGCGATTGCTGGAGTTATTCAGCGTTGAAAGTACTTTTGTCCAATATATACCCACTTTTAAACGGAATAGCTAAAGTCAAAATAGCTTTATAGATCGTGAATAAACGATAATAGCAGGGCAAAAAGTGGCTAATTACTAATATTATAGCAACGAGGCTATTTTTATATAAAAGTTAAACATGAGGCCTTAAAAAGAATACTGGGTGGCTTTTTTTGGCTACAATAGCAAGACGCAGTTCAAACAGGGTATAAGCCTACTTGAGTGAAAAACAAAAAGGGTCGGAAAGCCAACTCTCTCTATTTTCAACAAGGGGTTTTAGGTGGGTTTTTGCAGAATCTGGACCCCATTGCATCTTCGTCTCTCCAAATGGTGGGCTTCCACAGCCTCCAACTTGCCCACCGGCTCACCGGCCGCTCTCTTTCCTCTCTCCTAATCCATGATTCTTCCTCTGTAAGTTGTTCGGCAATAGTATATTGCAAAATTAAAGATTTCTATTGACGTATTTATATGCATAAATTTAGTGCGTAAATTTTGAAGAATTTCTGTTGTAATTACAGATTTTTGAGGCATTTCTGAAAGTGGGTTGTAGGAGTTATTGCACAGCGACCTGGAATCCAGTTAGGAATTTGTTTCCTTTGAATTCTATCCGGGGTACGTTTATAAGCCTTAGTCCTACTATTATCTGGGTTTTTGTTAATTAGAGCAGAGTTATGGCTTTTTTCATTTTCGGGTTGAGTTTTATTCCTATGAAACCTCTTCGTTTAAGCTAGCATATTTACAGCTCTAAGCCGAGCCGGGTTCAGGATTTGAATTTTATGGGTTTGCGTTCGGGATTTTATCACAGGTCATTTGATTTAATGGTTTCGAAATCAAGTATTTGGGTTCATTATCGGGTTCGGTTTTACTCCTATGAAACCTCTTCGTTCAAGCTAGCATATTTCATCTAAGACATACTGACTAAACTAACATTTGAACTTTATGAGTTCGAGTTCAGTATTTTATCAATTATCACAACTAAGACTGGCTAATGGTCCGGTCCGGTCACGGGCCGGAAATTTTTTTCCGGTCCGGTCCGGTCCGGTACTGTTACTGCGCAACAACCGGACCAATCCGGTACTTTCCGGTTCGGTTCTCCCGGTTCCAAATGGGCCGACCGGACCTTGACCGGTACCGGCAACCGGTCTACCGGTTTTTCCAGTCCGGTCCGGTCCGGTCCGGCCGGTCTACCGGTTTAATTTTGTTTGAAATATATACATTTGCACGCCACTGCTGACAATACATTACAATATTTGAAAAAGGAGACAAAAGAGCATAGAAGCACCAAATAATTAAAGTAGATGAAATGAGTAAATGAATATGAAAAGCACAAGGGAATGGGAACCTTTTGACCCTACTGTATTAAAAAGTATGCTAAAATAAAGTTGACGACTCCTTTAATTTACTAATGTTGAGTTGTTGACAGCTTGATTGCCCCACTTTATTTGTTTATGTCAGGTCCGGTCCGGTCCGGTCCGGTCCGGTCCGGTTCCGGACCATTTTCTTACCGGTCCATCCGGTCCAAAATTCCCAAACCGTTCCGAAACCGGTTTCGGTAACCCCTACTTTAAATTGGTCCGGTTCACACCGGTCCGGACCGGTCCGGGCCGGATTCCGGTCCGAAACCGGTCCGGTCCGGCTATAACCGGACCATTAGCCAGCCTTAATCACAACTCATTTGATTTCTTGGGTTCGAAATCACTTATTTGTACTTATTACTAAATTCTTAACACATATTACACCGGGTTTGAGCCAAAGCTCTAATGGATTCAGATGAAGAGACATAAGTTACACTCTACATCCGGCCCTGTAGTTAAGAATTTGTAAAATATTTCCTAAAGATTATTTAATGGGCTAGTTTAGGAAAGCTTACAGAACCAAGGTAAGGAAAGCCTGAGCATGCATCACTCAAGTTATGAATAAACGAGAGGAATAGGAAGATCTCTCGTAATCAGGCCTTGGGCTTCCAAATGCTCTTCAATCCATATGATAAGGAGTTTATGCAATAAAGTTGTGTTTTGGTAAGAACACATGAGTGTTAGGGTTTACGCCATTGGGAGCTTCAATGAGGGAAATGAAGAAATGAAGAAGACTAAGGTAAACTGAGAGAAAATGGGGTCTTAAACGTGAAAGACTGGAAGGGTAGGGTGGAAAAACGTGTCCTCTTAGATCAAATTGTTTATAATTGGTTAATTAAATGATTTAATGGTTCAAAATTAAATGATTTGTTTGCATCAAAACCCCCCTTGTCTTGGAGAATGTAGAGGATAGTCCTTGAGGTTCCAAATAATGTAATAGTCGCTCTCCAAGATGATTTCGAAGTTTATTATTGGGTCATTAATTTATCTCTATAGCTCACTAAGTGCCCGTCACCCGATATTACCTAGTAGGATCAAACGTTCCTCAATTCAATTTGCATTCTAATATTACTAAAGAATCTAATGAACTATGTAACCAACAGGCAAGGATGCTAATTATGATGCACATGACAATGTATGGAAATTTGGGTGTTACATCTCTCTCACCTTGAGAGAAATTTTGTCCCGAAATTTACCTGATACTACATGAAACTAATGGTGGTACTATAGTCGCATTCCATCTTCATGCTCTGAGGTAGCTTTCTTGCCTTAAGTTGCCATCATTCATCCCCAAAATGCATACCTAGAATATAACTTTGATCTATTACATTAGGATCTAGAATTTGTCAGATGCTAGTTTTATTGACCCTCCTTCTCAAGAGCAATATTGGTATGAAAAACAACTGGACTCCTCACTATTGAAATCCTTTTACCCGAAAAACGGAGAACTATACCGGTTCACCTCTTTCGGTTCATATGGGTCAAAAGAAAGAGGAGATTATTCCATAACTATGAGAATGATGCAAAAATAAAAAAGTTCATTTTTGACCCCAATAATGGAGAACTACACCATTCACCTCCTTTGGTTCATATGGGTCAAAAGAAAGAGGAGATTATTCCACAACTATGAGAATGATACAAAAATAAAAAAGTTCATTTTTTATTTTATACTTTGATGTACAGAAAGAACTCTTTCACACAGAGAGTGGCTAACCTGATAGATGAAGGTGGTTGACTCACACACCCAATTTCTACATAGTTTTGACTTTGTATTGGTGTGCCATTATAGACTTTTCACCCTGTCTGGTTTGCCATCTGTAAAATACTTCTGGCTTATCAAAATATTAGTTTTACAATGCAGTAGTTAAAGAAATTACCTTAAAAATGTATTTCCTTGGAATAAAGTCAATGATTATGTTACCATAGGGATAGATCAGTGTACTGCTATGCTAAAGTTGAAGGGAGTTATTTACATTTAATGTTCTGAGTTACTTTTTATTTGTTGATGAATTGCAGCCCCATTAGCTTGTATCGCGAGGACATCGTATAGACACTCGTCACAGTATGCTTTTACACAAGTCCAGGTTAGTGGCTTTGCTAGGTTAATGTATTTTTTAGGAATAGTTGATTAATTGCTTTTGTTCTGTGACACTTTCTAGTAGCCCATCTTGTTGGTATTTGTTTCTGTCTTTGCTTTTCTCTTTCAGTTTGAGAGTGATTTTGCTTGTGACATCATCTTTTCACCTATGGTTGATGAGTTGAATTTGTTTTTTGTGCTACAGAGGCAAGAACAATTTTGTACTACTGCAGGAAATGAGGAAAAGAAAAAGTAAGTTGCTCATGAATGAATTGTTTATGCTATTCTCTCCTCTTTTTCTCTTGTTTTTCTCAGATAGATTATGTTGCTAGTTGCTAATGTCTTCTATGAAAAGGCGAATGAGGTTAGTGAACTACTTGGTAAAGGGGAAATGTTGAACAGAATTTGAGTTCCAAAAGTCTGTTAGGTTCTTTTTGGAAAATTCCTAATTTAGAGTAGAGCAGAGTAGAGTAGATTAGCTTTGGTCTTTCCAACTTCTGTCTCTTTCTTTTTTCTTCCGAATTGATTCAGATCTGGTTTGGTCCAGATCTTATTCGAGTACACTTTGATATGTTACTCTTTTACACGAGTTTCACTGAAAGTAGTACCATTTAAGTTAGCCAAACTAGCAGAAAGAATTGCTGTATACGTGGACGGGAAGAAAAGTTTATTAATATATGCAGAAAGTAATGCCTTTTCCAAATCAACTCTAATCAAGATTGAGATTGCTTTAGGTATGTGTTGGTGAAAGCTCCAATTGGGATTTAAGCTGCAACTAGGTCAAAGCTGATCAACAAAAAATTAGATTTGTTCTTTTCCAAACTCGAATTAATCTATGTGTGTGAGCTCCCAAGAACTACCTAAAATTGGGCAAATATCTCATTTTGTTTCTGCACCCAATAGCATGATGTAACTGGGGGAATTTCCTTATACAAGTGACCCTGCATTTCCTCCTTAAATTTGTTATTTGACATCTAGCGCACTATTTCCCCTAGATTTCTTATCAAAGATTTAATAGCCTTTCTATCAGATTGTAAATTTGAACTTCTTTGCTCTCTCCTTGATCACACTCCAACTTCACCTTGTCTTGATGGTATGTCACAAGATTATGCCACACTGATTTAGTTACCACAAACTTAATTTTCCACTGTCTCTTTTTGTGATTCGCAGAATATCTGTAACCTTTGTTGGCAAGGATGGAGAAGAGCAGCATATCAAGGTCCCTATTGGAATGTCTATGTTAGAAGCTGCACATGAAAACGACATTGAACTTGAAGGTTAGCTTTGTTGAAGTGACTCATATATCTTAAATGAATCTTATCATCCTCAACTACTCAAGTTAGCTGATATTCTAAAGATGATTAAGGCGACCTAGTGAATCTAGGTACTACTGGGCTGCGTTTATTGGATGTCTTGGTATTGTAATCCAACTTCATCTTGCAATCCTACCAATTGAGATGTTCAAAAGAAATAAAAAGAAAAGAGTACTATCGGATTATACATTTTGAGCAACAATGTGCTATAAATCCCTAAATTGTCTCAAAGTTAGTGGTATGTTTGGCCGCAAAAAATTCTGAGAGGAGTACCAGTAACATTGGAGTTCATCATCTTCAAATTGGAGATACTAATAAAGCAGCGATGGTGATACTAAGAGTAGAAGTTTGTAATGCATCTGTTAGGTTTCCTCTAGAGGCTGTGGTTGTATATATGCGCACGAAGAATTCTATTGAGTGTATCAACTTAAACGACAGTTTTTACGTTGTTGTTAGTACTAGGGTTCCAACTTCAGCACTAGAAAATTTGATGAGCTGCAGATGCATGCTTCTAGGGCAAAATTGAATGACTGACATATGCATGTCTCCTTATTACCATTGGACAAACAAAAAGCTGTTAACAGAAACACTTTTTGCTATTCTTGTGATATTAACATTTCTAAGCACTACAAATACCTTGCTGTTAGCTTAACTAAATAGTATATGCTTTGATGCAGGAGCATGTGAAGCGTCACTTGCCTGTTCCACGTGTCATGTCATTGTTATGGTATGTGTTTATGATCAGGATAGTGTCATTGGCTTTTGCTTCCTGCTTTTCTGGGTGCTACTCAATACCCTCTAGGCTTTTCTCATCTTATAGATATGCTGTTTTATTTTTGATAATCGAGAAATCCTCGATTCTGACTTACTGCACAGTTCCTAACTTGGTGGATAATGGGTTCACCCCTCTACTCGTCTCCATTTAAACATCAAACTTTCTGCTGCGGCATGGCTCAAAACTCGTGACGTGCATCTAGCCCACACATCACGCGCTGCTTTCTTACCCCTGAACCGAAACCTCTAGGGCATAAGCATGCTGCATTTCTTATGTACACTTTGACGTTTTACAGGATGTGGAGTACTACAACAAGCTAGAAGATCCAATGGACGACGAAAATGACATGTTGGATCTTGCGTTTGGCCTCAGCGACACGTATGCTTCTGTGCTATATATTCTTTAGCATTTTCCATCATCTTTGAGGCTTCTCATGTCTGCTATATTCATTGTCTTCAGGTCACGTCTAGGTTGTCAAGTAATTGCAAAACCTGAACTAGATGGAATTCGGTTAGCTCTCCCTGCTGCCACGAGAAACTTTGCTGTCGATGGCTATAAGCCGAAACCACATTAGAATTTCTACCATAGATGAAGGATTAATGGTCCATGTCTAACAAACATAAGAACCAGCAAATTTTGTGGGATGATAATACTTATAGTTATAGGGATCATTTGATTACTTATTTACTTGTCTCACTAAAGATAATCCCGGTGTTAATCCTGCATTAGTTCTGCAATAATTTCTGTATTCTTTTACATGAATTCAATGTAAAATAATTATACATGTATTAGCAATCATATAAATGACATGAAGTTCATACTATAACTTGTTTAGTTAACCATCTTTTATTTGTTTATTTCCTTTTTTCTCCAATCTTGTAATCTCCTACTTGTTCATTTGTAATATCTGTAGTTTAAGGTGTTTATAATAAAAATCATGTTTAGAAAAGAAAAAAAAAAGGGTGGAAAGAAGAGAAGTTTAACTGCAACTTCCTCCTTGCTAAATACAATGGAGCTGCTATATATATATATATATATATATATATATATATATATATATATATATATATATATATATATATAGCGTACCTAGGCCTGATGGTATTGATTTTATATATATATATATATATATATATATAGCGTACGTAAGCCTAATGGTATTGATTCATGAAACCATGTATAATAATGTTATATTTTTTTAAAATTACTTAAATATATGTGGGTGCACTCATGCTCAAATAATCCTATGGTGCAATAATTATTGGCTGCACCTCTATGAGTAAAATTGGCTATTCAAATTCCATTTTAGATAGTCTTATTTTCGACACGGAGCATTGATATATACGTGAAAATCACTAAAAATTTAAAAGAATATAATTTTGGACCTATAGTTTAAAAAATATAGTGAGTTTATGGTAAGAGATTAAAGTTAAACACGTAATTCTAGATCCACCGCTTCACAACAATACACCCATTTTCTTGAAATCCTTGATACGCCTGTGTTATAAGCCAATAAAAGAAAGCAATAATCTTAGCTTTCACACTACAACTAACCATCAAAATCCTCAGTAATTTCACGATCCATTTTGGGTCAGGGCAGAGTGGCACGCGCCCTGTGAAATTGTTTTCTCATGCACTCAATATTTATACCGACTTAATGAATTTGTATGACATGTATTTTTACATATACTGTAAGGGAAAAAACCTTATCTATATTCAATATTTATCCAGAAACAGATTTAGGATTTAAAGTTTATGGATCCTTATAGCGTCTTAAGTAGATGTACAATAAATAACTGGATTCACAATCAAATACTTATGAATATTTAATAAAATTTTTTAATACATATACTTATTTTCACAGAGCGTGTGCCACTCTGCCCTGACCAAAATGGATCGTGACATTATTGAGGATTTTGATGGTTAATTGTAGTGTGAAAGCTAAGATTATTGCTTTCTTTTATTGGATTGGTTTATCCATAGACAAATAAACAATGACTTTGAGATGCTTCCTTTTCATTTAATGCAGTCTATTTTGTGCCTCTAACAACCAGAGATTCACAAGTGTTTGATAATATGCTATTGCACCCTAACTTCATGACTAACAAAAAAGGCAATTTGGTGGATAAAATATTTCATGTTCACGCATGATCCGAAAAAAGACTACACCTTAAAGGGTGTAATGTATGTAGGGAAATGCAAATATCAGTGGCCGATTCATCACTAAGATGACATCATATAAAGCATGTATCTTGGCTAATACAATTTTTTTCTTCTAAAAATTGTAAAAGAAAAGAAAAAATAATGATTTTTTCCTCATACAAAATTGTCATTCGGTTATTTAAAACCTAAATTTTAAAATTCTAGTACAACACTCTCTTTTACATAGTCTATTTGATACTCTAGTCAACAAACTAAGAAGAGTACAGTTCAATGACTTTGATAAAATGTTCTCAACTTCTCTGCCCTCCAACACTTATTCATCTTCTCAATGAAATCTTCAGTTCTTCTCCTCAATTCATCCTCTTCTTTATCATCACTTTTCTCAAAATACTTAGCATTTGTTTCCTTTCTCATTTTTGCCAAATGCATTGTTCTGTCAGTTGAGCCATTTTTAGCAATTGCCACTTTGATTTTATCACAACTCTCTGGTGCGGCCCTTTTCTGATTCCTACGTGAATACGAGATGCGTTGTACACTTCGCTGTCCTTTTGCTACTTTTGTTGTATAATTCCGGAAGTTTGTGTTTTGATGAAAATTTTCAATCATAGGAGATGAATTAAACACTTCAAATTTACACAATTCTTGTGATGATGAGACACATATGGTGTCCATTGTTTTAACTTCAAAATCAAGATTCATACTCTTGCAACATTTAGGCTTAGAAGTGCCTAGTGATTCTCTTCTCTTGGACATGTGAGAATCAAGATTGGTGTTGTTCTCTTCTGAACTTGGTTTGGAGCTTCCAACTAGCAAAATGGCTATGATTAAATTGCAGAAACAAAATAGAATGTGAGAATTAGAAGCAACCATAAAGATCAACTCAAATGTGGAACTCAACATGGTCGAAAAATCTTGGGAACAAAAGATTTAGTGGCAGATGTAGAAGGTTTCTACAGGTTCAATAGAACCCCGCGATTTTTTTTCTAGAACTCGTATATATGTATAAAAAATAAGTAAAAATAGAGTTAGATATATGTTTCAGAACTCACACACTCTTAGCTCAGAACCACGTGAACTTAAATGTCATTGAATAAATTTGCGAAATTTGTTAATGCTTGAGAAGATGTTGGGTGTTTTGGGATGAAGTGAGGCTATTTAAAGGTTTTGTTTTGATTCTTATACTGTGCACAAGAAGCTTTCAGAGCAAAAGTTTAGTGTAGGGAAAGCTTGTGTGGGTTGACTTGATATAGTTGAGTCTCGGTCAGAGTGAACATGTGAAGCTTCCTTAATAAATAATTTGTGTCTACATTATAACTACTTACTTAAAGTCTAAAAGATTAACAGACATTAAAAAGAAATTAACACATAATTCCTCTATTCTTGAAATATTGGTCAAGTCTAAAAGATTAACGCACTATTCCTCTCTTCATGGAGTAGTGACTACCATGTTGTATACATTTTCACGTGAACTTAAAAGTAGTTTTGGTCCAAATTTAGTATTAAAAATTTTGTTACACATCTATAAATATTTGTTTATGAATTTTTATTATTATTGTATTTTAACTTAATTAGAAACCCTAAAAATTCAAATTTTAAATTAGCCTTTGGGTGGCAATAAGTTTATCACCTACTTTTCTTCTCTCCCTCTCTCTCTCTCTTTATATCACATACGATGATGACGCTGTATTATTTATTTTTTTGTTGTTTTTTCCTTTCTGGGGTTTATGGGGTTACAGAAGTGGGCTCTTATTTATTTATTTATTTAATGATGCACTTTTGTTATTAATAATGTTCAAACTGGATTAGTAAAGTAGAGGAATGTACCATAGAGAGAAGAGAAGAGTTGTACAATCAATGTACCATAGAGAGAAGAGAAGAGTTGTACAATCAATGATGGTCGCAAAAGGGAATTGTTTAGTTGATCGGATGAAATTAAAGCTTGCTATCACTTTGGTCTATATATTTGCGACTAGTCACAATATTATTAATATAAATTAATTATATATTAATCTCACCTATTTGGTCAGTAATTTAATTATTATTTTTTAATTTATTTAAAATTTTTGACCGAATCGCTCAAAAATTAAGAAATTAAAAAAATAATTAAATATAATTCCGACCACTTTAGCCTCAAGTCTAGGAATTTTCAGGTCGAATTTCTGACCGTTTTGGTCAGAAATTAGTCGTAAATTTTGGTAAAATACACCAGAATTCTGCTGTATTTTAAGCCACACCCCCTGCCAAATCAAACAACCAATACAGAACAGCCAATATCACATATGTTCTATCAATAAAACCTAAAACAACAATTATCGAACTTGTTTAAACGTAACAAAACCATCTATTCTATTAAACCACATAAAAATCTAAAGCTTTCAACCAAAATCACATTACACCAAGTCTAAAGCGAACAAAGTTTTGCAACAACCAATCAAGTCTAAATATCCTATTACACAATCCAAATTACTACTGATCCTCATAGGTTTCATTATCCTCATTGTTAGATTCTTCCATTGAATGATGTTGTTTTTCATAGTTTGCCATTGTTGAGATAATTTATTGATTTGCGTCCGCATAGTCTCAATTTCTTCGGGGTGAAGCAGAAGCACCACTAAATAATGCAGCTGGACGACTAAGCGACGACTGCGCTCCATGTCCGTAGGCTCTACCTTTATTTATTTTCATGAGAAATAAAAAAATATATTTAAATGAGCAAGAGAAGAAACATACAACTTGTGCAAAATAATATTAAAACGAAGTCATATCTAAAAAATTACTAAAATATTTTATACCTTTATTTACTCCACCGGCTGCCTATGTCCATATCAAAGTCATATCTTCGGATGTCGGCTGAGAATCGGGCTAAGTTTGTTGCCACTCCTCCATTCTTCTATGATACCCTTCCTGAAATGTTGTTGACAAACATTATATAAACGATAATGTTAACCAAGAATGAAGGTAGTATTATTAGAATCTTAAATATGTCTTCGATGCACGCGGTTCGACCCATCATTCTCTTGAACCATCCTTTTTCTTCTTCTTATGTGTCTCCTCAAAAACAGTAGCATAAGACACATTTCTCCCATGTGCCTTTTTCTATCAAAATAAAAAATATGAGTTTATTACTTGAATCTTGCACAAGTAAAGCTAAGTAAAATTTTATAAGTAAATTACCAATTTCAATCAATGGGCCGCAAAACTGATTGAACCTCCGGTGTGCAATGAGCCACCCTCAGTGGAGGCTTTATTTGCCTTCACCTTTTCACTCTTCTACTTACATTCTTTGGTATTCCATTTCGCCAATAGTTGAATTCAGACATCTTCACACAACCATAAAGACCTTCTCCCACCTTTCCTAGCAATAAAATGAGTATCTTTAATCCTTTTTTGAGCTCTCTTATTGAAATTTTTATTCACCTGATTTTCATGCTGAGGTTGCCATACACACTTAGTCTACAATTAAAACAAATGTTAGATGAACACAATAAATATTATATAAATTCTATTTATTCGTACCTTGAATTGAAGCCACATATTCACTCTGATTTGGTATGAAATCTCTCTCCAGAAATTTCATGGCTCATGAAAAAATGGCTTCATAGCTTCCACAACCATATGTGTGGTCTGAAAGGATGGCAAAAACTTGCATTATATGTAAAATAAATATTTGTTAAATATATGTAGATCTTTATTCTAATAACTAAAAATTAAAGATTACTTACTCATCCCCATGTGATACGATAATCAATCAATGCATATGATCGTACTCTACAGTCCCACTAGCATACTGTTTCCGTGAAGGAGCAATTGAAGCAGTACAAGTAGATGGGGATGCAGCCGCTTGAGATCCTCCAATATCTAGTCTAGAAATACTAGGAGCAGATGATGATGGAGAAGATAATGGAGTAGACGATGATGGAGGTACAAAAGATTAACCATCATGCTGACCGTAATGCCCGCCGTGGGATGGAATCAATGGTGAGCCATCATGCTGACTAGTAGGGACATGATGACTCAAAGGTGAAAAATAAAGTGTGGGCATAAAATTAATAGTAGTGGAGGCTGAATCGCCCTAGGTCGGCATAGAATAATACTGTACTGTGCTAGTCGGGGAGGGGGGGTGGCTCTGAAAAATTCAGGTGGTAAAGCAGTCGTCGACTGAGAAAGAAGAGGAAAACTATGAGGGACTCATCCTTGGCATGTGTGAAGGAATGTGATCACTCGTGGATGGCAAAGTATTTTTTTCTTCTTAGATTATTTCTGTTCGTTACCCATAGAAGTCATCTGTGTAATTTAAGTAAAATAAAATATATAATAAAAAATTTAACAGGTAATAATAAAAGCTATTCATCTACATATTAAAACAATTAAAAAAAACATATATAATTCCAACAAGATATAAAAATAAAATAATATATAAGGAATAACATAAGAAAACAAACAAGTCATAAAACACACAAGCAACTCAATCCTCATCGCTTTCTTCATATTGATCATATTCATTTTCATCATCACTTTTTTCATTTTCATCATATAATTCTTCATCCGTACTTGCTTTATATTCATTACTTGAATCTCCATCCTCATTTTCCATGGATGTTCCTTCCTCATAATCACTTTGATTTGACCTAAGGACTAAAGGCTCAAATTCCTCAGAAAGGCCTTCACTATCCTGCAATTCACCTGCTAGTTCATCATCCATCATTGCTTTAACACTTGAAATGTTATTCTGGTACGCTCCATCTAATGCATCCTCGACCTCAACTCTACCCACGAGCTTTGTTTTTATCACTACCCGCTATGCAACCTTCTTCTTGCACAAAGGATAAGGTGCGTAATACACTTGTTTCCTATTTTGTGCTATGATAAATGGGTCATAGAGTATATACCTCCCTGTGTGCTTTGTTTCAACTATTTTATACAGAGGATGCACCTTTGTACCTCTAGTAGGTATTGGATCATGCCATTTACACCGAAAGAGTATCAACTTTTTATTCGGCCAACCAACACTATACTCGAGTTCTAATATTTGTTGAAGCATACCATAATAATTAACATTACCAGCAGCTTTCACACACATACCACTACTATTAGTTTTTTTGCCCTTGGGCCATTCTTCTGTATGAAACTTGTACCCATTGACAAAGTACTTAGACATCATTTTGACCTTAGGGCTAGGTCCCCAAGAAATGTCACGCAAAAATGGATCATGTACGCCAATTATCTGGATTATGAACCTAGATCGAACCCAATATATGACAGTTAATTAGAAATTAAAAAGTATGTATAACTGATAATAACTTGCATCGAAAGAAACTTCGCTAATACTTATAAAGTGTTTAACCATTCTGTAAACTTAGAATAAACATGCTCATGCCCATATGTACCCACAAACCAACTGTCCGACAGATTTGAAACTTTCATTAGTTAAAATGATTGATAATTGAGATTGAATATTAGTCAGTAATATAAATGTACATTTACATATAATAAGGTTGGACCTCGGGACAATTTAGTAGAACATGTGTTGTAGCTGACTTTAGCTCCATCTCAGTAAAAAATCGTGTTGGACTATGTTTTGGACTGCCTTTTCTAGGGTGATTGAATATGGAAAAGGGTGGTGCCAATGGATCGGTATTGCCACCATCATTATGTCGATTAGGTCTATTTCTTAAACATGACATATCATGTTCAAAATAATATGAACAGAAATAAAAAGTTTCTCTAGCCAGATATGCCTCACATATAGATCCCTCAATCATTGATCTATTTTTCACTGTCACGACCCCAATTTCCCTCCGAGGTTGTCGTGATGGCACTCAGTCTCTACGACTAGGTAAGTCTAACAAATAATAATAACTTAGCAGAAATAATTTATCAAAATACTAAAATAAAATTGAATACTGATATAACCTCCCGATACAAAACATAATCTCAACAGTACGCTCCCCAAAACAGGTGGAACTGAGTCATAAGCTCTATAGAGTAAATCAAGTATAACTACTACATCACTGTCTGAAAGAACTACAACAGTAAAAAAATAAAAAGGAAGGTGACTCCAAGCCCTGCGAACGTGGAGCAGGTATACCTTAAAGTCTCCCATGCAGCAGCTACAAATAATCTCTAACGACCGGCATGAGCAGACGTACCTGGATATGCACAAAAATGGTCCGAAGCATAGTATGAGTATACCACAATGGTACCCAGTAAGTGTCGAGCCTAATCTCAGTAGATTAGTGACGAGGTCAGGTCAAGACACCTACTGGGATATAAATAAACAGTATAAAAATGTAGTACGTTTATGTAATGGAAAGTGGAGAAATAACTGTGATGACCCGATAGGTCATCTAGAGTTTTAAACCTTAATCCTGTGTTTCAAAGCCTCTAATAGCTTCTTTAAGCCTTCCTCGATTTGCGTGCATTGTCCAGGTATTTTTTCGAAAGGCTTTTACGTTTAAAATTGATAAACAATAAAATTTTACCTTAAAAATCTATTTGAGTTGATTTCGGTCAATATTTTGGGCAAACGGACCCTGATCTGTATTTTGACGGTCTCGGTGGGTCTGTATCGTGATTTAGGACCTGGGCGTATGCCCGGAATTGAATTCAGAGGTCCCTAGCTCGAGTTATTGCTTTTTGCCGAATATTAAAAGTTTAAAGGCTTAACGACTTTAAAGAATTGACTAATGTTTGACTTTATTGATATCGGGTTCGTAATGTAGTTTCGAAAATCGGTATTGGTCCATTACTATATTTATGAATTGTCTGTCAAATTTAGTGAGAAACGGAGTTGGTTTGACGTGATTAGGACGTCCGGTTATTAAAATAGAAGTTCTAAAGTTTTCTTGAAAATTTTATTTGATTTGGTGTTCGATTCATAGTTCTAGGTGTTATTTTGGTATTTTGATCGCGCGAGCGAGTTCCTATGAGGTTTCTGGACTTGTGTGCATATTTGGTTTGGAGCCCCGGGGACTCGGGTGAATTTCGGATAGGCTACGGATGATTTAAACTTAGAAAATTTCTGGTTTCTTGAGCTTCTGCTGTATTTGGTGTCATGTGCTTCGCGATCGTGAAGCCTTTCTCGTGATCGCGAAGGGGAGTTAGGACAGGGGAGGATTTTCTTCATCGGAAAGCGATAGTTGAGTCGCGGACGCGGAGTGTTGGGATTTTACCCTTCGCAAACGAGATCAGATTCTCGCGAACGCATAGGGGCATAGCCCTTCACGCACGCGAAGAAGGCCTGACTCCAGTGATTTAAACAGTCCAAAAACGAGATTTCTTCCATTTTTCATAAACTCTCCATTAGAGCTCGGCCTAGAGGCGATTTTGAGGGGAAAACTCAATTCCAATTCATTGGTTTGCACACTTTAACTCATTTTCTTCCATTTCTAACATCACCCATTAATATCTAGCCCTAATCTTTGATCTTCCATGATAGAAAACTAGGGATTTAGGAAGAATTGGGGTTTTTTGTAAATTGAGGATTTAGACCTCAATTCGAGGTCGGATTTCAAGACTAACTACATAATCAGGCTCGGGGGTGAATGGGTAAATGAATTTTGGTTTGAACCTCGGGGGTAAAGTGTAAAAATCCTATCTTTATGTATTGTAATTGATTCCCTTAGCATTATTTGAAGTTATCGAGTCGATTATGGTTAGATACGAGTGGTTTGAAGGCATATTCTATAGGAAAGGCCTCGGTAGAGCTCTGAATTGACTACTGAGTAAGGTAAGTGTCGTGGTTGATTTGAGGGATTAGGACTTGTTTGCCTATTTGCTACTTGTTTAAATGTGGGATACAACATATATCTGAGGTGATGAGTACTTATGCATTGTTATTGGGTTAAAGAATGCGGATGAGACTTGTTTCTTGTAATCTATCTCTTTCTTTGATCCTGATGCTTAGACTAATTAATTGATAAATTAATCGTTCTTTCTGTACCTATGAGTTATATGTGATAATTCAGTATTGTTTCGGAAGTTAAGATTGGTATTGTGGAACTATTGTTGACGTAAGACTTGATATTGCTTATTCCATCTCCCTATTTTATATGTTCATTTTACATGGTAAGGGAGAGTGCTAAAGCACGAAGGTGATTCCATGCCGTATTTGAGAGTTAAAGCACGAAGAGTGATGTCATGCCGTATCTATTGATTCATGATGAAATTGAGAGTAAAAGCACGAAGGGTGATACCGTGCCGTATTTTATCATTTTAAGGTGAGATTGAGAGTAAAATCACGAAGGGTGATGCCGTGCCGTTATGTCGTTATTACTGTTTCATAGTGAGGCTGAGAGTAAAAGCACGAAGGATGATGCCGTGTACTTTTATTCATTATGCTTGTTCATTTTGTTGATTGAAGATTTATTGACTGATTCTTGTTATTATTCCTTGTTGTAGTTACCATATCTTGTACCTCTTTCGCATGTCCCCTCCTAATTGTACTTGTTAATTCTTTATTTGTTATTATTTTATACGTATATTTCTGTCTGTACAAGTTCAATTATGTGGGTATCCTATCATAGCCTCATCACTACCTCGTCGAGGTTAGGCTCGACACTTACTGGGTAAATTAGGTCGGTTGTACTCATATTACACTTTACACTTCTTGTGCAGATTTTGGTACTGGTTCAAGCTGTCCGTGAGGCGTATTAGCTCGGATTGACATTTGCAGACTCAAGGTAGATCTGTTGGCATCCGCACACCTTGAAGTCCCCTTCCGTTTCCCCTATTTACTGTTCTTTTCATTCGAGACAGTTGTATTTATTGCAAACCCTATTTGTAGAGATTCTAGAAGCTTGCAAACTTGTGACTCAAGATCCGGGTAGTACTTAGATATTATTGGTTTTATATCATTTTGTACTCCGTTTTTATTTTATTTCGGCTTAATTGGTTTTACTTATTTGAAATGATTATAAATTGGCTTAAAGATCCTCTAACGTTAGCTTGCCTAGAAAGTGAAATGTTAGGCGCCATCACGGTCCCAAAGGTAAAAATTCCGGGTAGTGACAATAACTAATACTAAACAAAATAGTAACATGAACTAATACTGTAAATTTATCATAGAAATAGCATAGAAGAAAAAACTAAAGAGAACTGCAATGATCATATACGTACAACAACTGCTAGAACAGTAAAGAATTCAAGAAATGTTCCCACTAAAACTCTTTGCAACATGAAATAATAACAAGAATCACAACGAGGTTCCGCCTCGTATATAATGAAATCACAACCGGGGTACCGCCTTGTATAATCAAGAATCACCATCGAGGTACCGCCTCGTATTCACATTTCTCAATTTCAATCAAACTCTTTTCTTATACTGCTACGTGAGCCTTACATTTGAAATAGGTTTTGAAAATAGTTTTTTCGAAATAGCTACACGCACTTTAGCCCACCTTATGACGCCGCGTGGCTTCACGTATTTCTCCTACAAGCAACACACACATGAGTCCCACCTTATACTGCCGCATGCACATTAACCCCAAGCCTTATACTGCCGCATGCGCGTCAATATCATATCACAATAATAATTTGCATCACAAGCGCCCATATATCACAACTTGCCAACAACAACAATACCAATATTTCCACAACAATAGTCCATGGCTCCACCACAACGTATACAAGAATATCAACAACAATAATAAATGTAAAATGCTCAATAAGATAGATGTCTCAACAATAACTAACTTCGCCTCAACGTATTAACGACTTTCACAACTTCAATACCAATTAACTCCACAATGAAAGAAATAATGTTAACCACGATATTAGATAAGATTAATTCACAACAAAAGAGATAACATTTAGCAATGAGTTTTCAAATAATGGAAATCAACAAGGAAAGGGATAACATGAACAATAAATTCAAATAATGATAATCAATAATAAAAGAGATAACATGTATAATGACTTTAAATAATAATAATTAACAATGACGAGATAGCACATCATCATATTATACTAAAAGTAGGAAGCTCTTACGTTCAAAACTTGAATTAAGATAATATCCTTTAAAATCTGAAATACTATTTTGTCTTTGGGAAAAAAAAAATGATTTTCACAAAATGATTACTCATTATCACATTAAAATGGCTAAAGATGGATAATTGTTCATCTACCTATAATTAATGCAGCCAGAAATTAAAATTTCTCAATTATTACTCCTTTTTCCATTTCATCTTTCTTTCTTCTTCCATGGTAGTTACAGTTTTGCAGAGTCTATTTAAATTCTTTCCTCTATAAAAGTGCATACCAGCTTGTCTATCACTGAAGCACACTATACTATTTCTTTTGTTATGTTAAAAATTTCTTTTCCCCTAAAAATTCATTCTGGCGTATCCTTGGCAAATATGCACTTCACGTTTTTATCGTTCAGGCCTGTAAAGCAAGATTAAAGTATTTTTTTTATAAGAAAATCTAAAACACCAGTCAAAAAAAAAAGATCGGTAATAAAAGAGATTTTTTCTTTTTCAGTTAAGTCTGCGGATGAATAATTTACTTGCCGCCGCTCACGTGACCATCTCCAAAAGATATGCCTCAATCTGTGACAGATCAACTACAGGGGGAATGTGTTGGAAGACGACCTCCCGCCGCAGTAATATGAGCCTTCCCTTTCCTTAATGTTATACAGGATGCGCAATGGGAATAGTACGAGGTGACTAATAGCATTACATTATAAGAATAGAAAAAGATGTTAAAAAGAATGATCATGGAGACTTGGGGATCTAGAACAGTTTTTTCTTGTATATCCCTCGTGTCGAGAGCAACTTCCTCGAATACCAATGCAGGGAGCAGCAAGGAGAGGACTTCCACGACTTGATCAAAAGTAAGTATTTGCTAAATTATTATACTTTGCCTAGATGACCTGATCATTTGAAGATTAGTAGAATAATCTATTAGCTAATTAACGTTATTGCTTCATTTTTTTTTTCTCACTATTTTTATTACTTTAAAAGTAATTTCCCCCCTGTTTTGGCTCCTTTTTTAAGTTGAATATTTCACTTGAAAGTTTAAAAGCAATATGTTCCTTTTCTTTTTCTTTTAAAAGAATCCATGAACAAAATAATTAATGATCTATCTGTATCAGTGACTTAGTTACCTCGTTTTAGAAGTGTATTGCGCCATTTATTATTTGATCAATTTTAACCCATCTTTTGTTACAATGCAAGTTTAATAGATAAACTAGAAGTTCAAATTTTTTAAAATATTAGTCTACATGGCGCGTAATGGATGTGATTTGACACATGATTATCGTGTTCTACTTATATAATTGTATAATTTATGCAATTTAACTAATATTTTTTGTCAAATTTATAGATGAAAGGAGTCATAATCTTGAATCGAATAAAGGGCTCTTGTACGTGCAACAATGATATCGATAAAACCTTTTCATGTTAGTATCTATAAAATATCTCTATAACAAATAACTACTCTCTTTTTTTTTTTTTTTTTCCAGCTTTACAACATGAAATTGATTATGATATATTAGCCATCTTGACCTATATTGATTGAATCTGTGCAACTTCTTACAACTTACTACTTTTATTCAACAACTGCTTCTTGATATATATGGGACTGTAAAAGCAAGAACGCTACAATTTCATAAAGACAAGGGAAAAACTTCTCGACATGAAGTACTTACAACCATAGTCGATGTTGCTCATATTCAAATGTAAACTACATGTTGTTGAAATATAAAAAAGCAAAAATAATTATCAAGTCGAATATTTGGTATATCAATCCTATTTAAGTAACTAATATTAGTTGTTCAAATGATATATATAATCCTCTTACGTTCAACAACTAAGTTGGAGCTTTTATTTTCTTAAATTTAGTGTTCCTCATCTCACGCATATTCAAATATTATTCGTACCATCTTAAAAGATTTATACTTATTAGGTGGAAATCAAGTAGGAAGATCCTACCTTTAAGGTGAGATTTAAAATAATATCTTTCAAAATCCGAGCAACGATACTTGAAGAAAAAAAATTTCCATTACATAATTTTAATTATTAACTACATTAAAAGTGAACCAGGTGAATTAGAAGTGAAGCAATAGTACTATAATGCTTTAGACATTCAATTCAAATATTTTGCAATAACTAAAATTAATTACTCGCCAATGAAGAGACTAGCATTATAGTCTCATCATTGTATTGAATTAAAAGTAACACTAAATTACGTTTCCAAAGTTTCTAACTCATGTTAAAGTATTATGATCGTCCATGTAATTTTGCCTTTTATTCCGGGGCCGCATATGATTATCTTTCTTTGTGTTGTCCACATCAGTCTTGAAAGGTGGTTGTTTGACACTTTGAGGTACTTTTATTTTTAATAATCATCACTAATGTCATAAAAGAAATAGCTTTGATGGACTGATGGAGTTGTGTACTTGGGTACTTATGAGGAAGTAGTAATTATTGATCCAACAACTTGTTTGAGCAAGAGACAATTCAATCTCACTACTATGAGGATTGATATATATGTTTGCTCCTTTTCTTTTTGTAAAAAAGTTTCCTGTGAATTTTTTTTGAAAATTTGTTTGTTGCTATTTAAGTATTGTTGTATTTAAATTGACTTATATATGTGAATAAGCTTAGTTAGAATATTTGTTGTTGATATTAAAAATTTTACAGATTCGCGGAGCGTCTCCCTTTCTAAAGGTTCCCCAAAAGTTCTGGTGTTTCTGGTGGATGTCACGATACATAAGGTAAAGGCAATTAGTGAATTCGTTAGCTTGTGTCTTGTATAGTTTTTTTTGTGTAATGTTCTTCCTTGTATAGTTGTATTGGGTTTTATAAGTTTTTCCCAAATTTGCAGGTCTGCATCATAAAATGAATAAAACTCTAAAAAAAAAATGTAATTAATAATCTTATTATGTTTTTAAAATTTTTATCAATAAGAAAGGCAACAAGTTCAACTAGAGCATGTGTCACGACCCAAAATCCCAACTATGATCGTGATGGCGCCTCTCATGAAGACAAGGCCAGCCAATTCAACTAAACCTCATTCAAACAGTTAAACAATACAAAAATAATATAAGTACGGTTTAATAACAGCAATTTGCGACAAAATACAGTGAACCATCCCGACTACAGCCCAAACCGGGGTGTCACAAAGTCATGAGCAACTAATGAAAATCCTAATAATAGGATTACTAATACAATATCTTGGCACAATTGTTCGAAGATACTGGAAATAACAAGATAAAAGAGATACGGGGCTGCGAACGTCAACAACTACCTCGTAGTCTTTGAATCACCACCGTGACAATAGTAGTAGTCAGTACCTCGGGGTGGAACCGATAACGCCTGAATCTGCACATATGGTGCAGGGAGTAATGTGAGTACTTCCAACTCAGTGAGTAATAAATATAAATAATGACTGAAAGTAAGAAAACACATAAGACTTAGAACAATCCACGATGGAACAGTAAAAACATGTAAAGTCTCAAATAGATAACACGAAGTAAATGGAAACAACACCAACATAACCAAAAATGCAATGCAATGCAATGCAATGTAATGCAAGTCATGACTATCGTGGCGGCGTGCCACCCGTTCCCTGGGTATCGGCGCTTACTGTGGGGGGTTCAGTAGCGCAATATCTCGTGACGGCGTGTCACCCGATCCATGCACATTACATCTCGTGGCGGCGTGCCACCCGATCCATGCACATTACATCTCGTGGCGGCGTGCCACCCGATCCATTAAAATCAAATCTCGTGGCGGCGTGCCACCCGATCCATTAAAATTAAATCCCGTGGCGGCGTGCCACCCGATCCATTAAAATCAAATCCCGTGGCGGCGTGCCACCCGATCCATTTACATCATATCCGTGGCGGCGTGCCATCCGATCCATTTCAAAATCATTTGAAAACATCATTTAATTTCCAAAATTGAGTTCAAATAATGATTCAAATCAGTGACAAATACCCCTGAAGGATTTACATAACCGGCACGAAGCCCCAAATATGATTTCAGTAAACAGTGATAAATACCCCTGAAGGGTTTACATAACCGGCACGAAGCCCAAATATGATTTCAATAAACAGTGATAAATACCCTGAAGGGTTCACATAACCGGCAAGAAGCCCAAAATATGGCAAGCAGCCCAAATCATGATGATATCAAACAGGTTTCAATCAAATATGTAGTAAAATCATAAATCGGGATGGACAAAGTCCTAATCCCCAGTAGTAAACGACCCCATGCTCATCATCGAGCATGTGCCTCAATTCAATATAGCACTACGATGTGCAATCCGGGGTTTCAAACACTCAGAACATCATTTACAAACATTACTCACCTTAAACTGGCTAAATCCTTAGCCCGCGACGCCTTTGCCCTTCAAAGCCCAAGCAAAAACAATCAAAAATGCCAAGAAATCCCGAAATTAGCAAAACCCGAGCCCTGGGCCCACTTCTCGAAGTTCAAAATTTTTCACATCAACGGGTTCCTTTCTCCCCACGAGTTCGTACATATCAAAAGTTCTCAAATCCGGCCCCAAATGGTCCTCCAAATATCCAATTAAAATTTCATAATCCCAAGCCCTATTTCTTCCATTTTTAGCAAGACTTCAATGATTTTCTAGGTGGATTTCACAATATAAACGAGTTTTAGGTTCAAAATTCTTACCTCCAATCGATTCTCCTTGAATCCCTCGTTAATTTCTTTCAAGAACCTCCAAAAATGAGCAACTATGGGTGAAACTATACCCAAAATCGGACGAACAGAGCTCGAACACGCCGACTCAACTTCGGAGCTGTTGTTTTCTGTATGAAAGGGGACTGCTTCGCTGGATTTTTGGTTCGTTTTGCTGTGTTTTTTAAGCTTGGTTTCCAGTTGGTTTCATTGTTGGAGTTTGATGATGGAACTGGTTTTGCTATGGCTGTTTGGTGGTGGATTTTCAGCTGTTTTGGGTGGTAATTTGGGGTTGTTCAGCTGCTTTTTGGCAGCATTTTAGGGGTCATCTAGGGACTATTTTGATGGCATTTTTTTAGCATAAAACATGGTTGATGAGGGTTTAGTTGAGGTGGTGTTTTGGTGTTGATTTTGGGTGGAAAAGGGGCAGCGCGTTGAACTGTTTTGCAGCTGATTTTCACTGCTCTTCCTAGCTGTTTTCACAGCTTATTTTGCTGGGTTTTAGCTCCTCTTATGGGCAGATTTTTTTTTTGGGGTTGTTTTACGTCAGTTTTGGATTGTATTAGAGCTGGATTTTGGGACTGTTTGCAGCTGGTCTTTTGCTGCGTTTTTGGAAGCTTTTCAGGTGGATTTGGTGTCAATTTTCATGGTCAAGGAAATAACAGTTGTACCAGCCAACTTTAATCTATCATAACTTTCTGTATTTATGTCCAAATGATGAATGATTTATCATTCTGGAAACTAGATTCAAAGGGCTACAACTTTCATGTTTTGAGAATTTCCAAATTCTTTATAGATTGTGAGATATAAGCTCCCAAAATCAGCTCCGTGCAGCAGAATTTCTGCAATGCACCAGCAGTAACAAATGGATAGAAATGGTCCGAAACTACTCCGAAACGCACCCAAGTCATTCGGGACCCCGTCCGGATATACCAACAAGTCCTAAAACATATTACGGACTTAGTAGAGGCCTTAAATCACATCCAACAATGCTAAAAACACGAATCATATCCCAATTCAAGCCTAATGAAACTAATAAATTTCAATTTCTACATTCGATGCCGAAACCTATCAAATCGAGTCCGATTGACCTCAAATTTGGCACACAAGTCATAAATGACATAACGGACCTATCAAGATTTTCAGAATTGGATTCCGACCCCGATATCAAAAACTCAACTCCTCGGTCAAACTTTCCAAAAATCTTCTATTTTCCAACATTCGCCAAAATGCGTTGAATTGTCCTACGGACTTCCAATTTCAAATACGGACATACGCCGAAGTCCGAAATTACCATACGAAGCTATAGCAACTCTCGGAATTCCATTCCGACCCTCGGATCAAAATCTTGCCTAACAACCGGAAATCGCCAAAATACTAACTCCACCAATTCAAGCCTAATTCTACACAGGACCTCCAAAACCAATTCCGATCACACTCCTAAGTCATAAATCATCTCCCAAAACTAATCGAACCGTCGGAATTCACATCCGAGCCCTCTAACTCATAAGTCAACATCCAGTTGACTTTTCACAACTTAAACCTTCTTGAAAGAGACTAAGTGTCTCATTTCTTACCAAATCTACTCCGAATGCAAACCATTCAACGTGATTACATAAAATACGGATAGCGAAGCAATATAAAGCAGAAATGGGGAGAACGGAGCGGTAACTCGCGAGATGACTAGCCGGGTCGTCACAGCATGAGAGCAAATTATCAATTAGGAGGTAGAACAAGTATTAACGAAATCATTTAAGGCATGTAAGGATAGACTAACACAAAAAATAGATTGACTAAGAGAATTAGAACATGACATTGCATTCAATTGAAGCATGAAAAAAGTCTAAGTAGCTTAAATCAGTCAAATACCACGTACAACCCGTGTACCCACTCGTCACCTTGCTTACACAGATTTCACTTAGCATAATTGAATCGAACAATACCAATCCTAAGGGGTAGTTTCCCCACACGAAGTTAGGCAAGGGACTTACCTTAATTAGGCCAATTCAACACTCGAAAATAGCCTTTCCCTTAATGTCCGCCTCCACACGGCTCTAATCTAACCAAAATAGACTCAATATCATCAAACAATGCTAGGAAATTCAATTGCGATAGATAAAGATAAAATCTTTACACTTTTTCCAAAAAGTCAACAAAAGTTAACCCGGGGCCCTCTAGGTCAAAACCTGGGTCCAATGGTAGATTCCGTATACCCATGACCCCACGAGTTCATATATGTGATTATTTTAAAATCCGAGTCCAAATCGACTCTAAAAACTCAATTTCTTATTTTGCAAAAACTTGACGAAGTTTCACAAATTTTCACTTTAATTCACATGATTTTGATGTTAAAATGTAAGATATGTTGATGGAATATGATTAGAAATGGATGAGAATCACTTACCCAAGGTTTGTAGATAAAAATCCCTTCTCCAAATCGCCTCCTACCGCGTCTAGGGTTCAAAAATGAGAGAATAAGTTCAAAAATCTCGTCTCCCAGCCCTTTAACCATCTACAGATATTGCATTTGTGACACAGGATTTGCATTTGCGAACCCTCGCAATTGCGGATCATGGATCGCATTTGTGAACCATGACATACTCAACATCAATCGCAATTGCGAGGGAGTCTTCGCAATTACGAGCTAGAAGGACATCGCAAAAGCGAAGAATAGTTCGCAAATGCGAACTTAGCTAAAATCCTATTGGCTTCGTAAATGCGGAGGGGAGGTCGCATTTGCGACAACTTCCACCTTCTGTCACCTTTGCAAATGCGACTTTGGTGTTCGCAATTGCGATACCACAGCACCAGACACCAGATTTTGCCAACTTCCGTCCAAAACATTCCGGAACATGTTTGAAACTCATCTAAGTCCTCGGGGATCCAAACCAAACATCCACACAAGTCTAAAAATATCATACGAACTCGCTCTCGCGATCAAAACACAAAAATGACATCTAATACTACGAATTGGACTCTAAAATTGCATGAATTTCAAATAAATTTTTAAGAACTTCTAGAATTACAACTAAACGTCCGAATCATATCAAATCAACTCCAAACGATGCCAAAATTTGCAGAAACGTTCTAAATACCACAACAGACCTATTTCAAGTCCCAAAATCAAATTCCGAGCTCGATAGCTAAAAGTCAACCTACGGTCAAACTTTTCAACTTCAAATTGCCAAATTTTGGCGAATCAATATAAATCAACCTACGGACTTTCAAAATCAATTTCGGACATACGCCCAAGTCTGAAATCATGATACGAAGCTATCAGATCCATAAAACTACAGTTCCAAGGTTATTTTCACAAAAGTCAAAGTTTGGTCAATATTTTCTAATTTAAACTTCTAAGTCAAGAATCAAGGGTTCAAATCAATCGGAATGCTTCCCGGAATGAAATTAATCAACCCCACAAGTCATAAAATCATAGACACACGTGTGTGAAGCAATAAAAGGGGGTAACTGGGCGTTTTAATGACCTATCAGGTCATTACATTCACGGTCTGCTTACATTTGCCAATCATCCTGCATAGCACGATTTTAAGATGAAATAATATTTAATTAAAACACTTAAGGATAATTGATTAAAGATAATTACCTCTCGAAGTGATACATCCATCTACATTGAATTGGCCCTCGTAGACATGCCTCTTGCGCAAGGTGAATTGGAAGATATTCCATGACACCGAAAAAAACCAAGCGGGAAAATTTTGGCCAACTTGTTTAAAGTTAAGCGAATGTTACTATCCATGCAAGCTAGGTTCTCCATCCTCAATGTGCTAGAGCACAACTCCTTGAAAAATAAGCATATCTCTGTGATGAGCTTCCATATTCTATCAGGCAAAGCATTGAATGCAATAGGCATCAAAGATTCCATGAAAATGTGACAATCGTGGCTTTCATAGACGCGAACATCCTTTCTTTCATGTCAACACACCTAGATAAGTTTGATGCATACCCATCAGGCATCCTCAAATTAATAACCCAATTACAAATCTCTCTTCTTTCATCCAAAGTGAATGTGTAACTGGCCTTGGGCTTCTGAATCTTGGTGTTCAAGTATGTCAAGTACAACTTAGCCCGCCTATAATATTCTTTCAAATCCATCATGGCCTTCAAATTATATTTTCTTGTTGCTTACATCCATCACAGTATTAAACAACTTATCAAAAAAGTTCTTCTCGATATGCATGACATTAAGATTATGCCAACGAAGATTGTGCTTCCAATAAGGTAACTCCCAAAAAATGCACTTTTTATCCAATTGTGCGATACACCATACCCCAATATCTTATTAGGAAATAGATACTCTGTTACCTTAGGTAGATGCATAACTCTTTTCCAAATCTCTCGACAAGACATGCGGTGGCTCCTCATAATCAGTTTTGTTCTTCATAAATGCACTAGTATTTCTCCTTAACTCATGATCTATTGGCAAGAAGCGACAATGACAGCCAAACCATGTGTTCTTGCCTCCATATTTCAAAGTGAATGCCTTTGTATCTTCCATACAATTTGGGCAAGCTAACTTTCCGGTAGTTGACCACCAGGACATCATTCCATAAGCAGGAAAATCATTTATAGTCCACGTCAAAGCTGCACAGAATCTGAAGTTTTTCTTAGCTGATACATCATATGTTTCCGCACCTTGATGCCATAATAACTTAAACTCATAAATTAGGGGCTGTATGTATACATCAATTAATTTTTTTGCATTGCGTGAACCTGGAACAATACAAGTTAGAAACAATATTAACTTGTCATACACAATTTAGGCGGCAGATTATACGGCATAACAAACACTGGCCAATATGAATATGGTGCAGCAGACACTGCAAATGGAGTGTATGCATCAACACAAAATCCCAACATAATATTTCTCAATTCACCGGCAAACTCTGGGAACACTCTATCAAAATGCTTCCATGCTTCTCCACCTGATGGATGACATAACACATCATCTGGCCTTCTATGTTTATAATGCCATCTCATATGAGGAGCGAAACTCATTGATGCATACAACTTCTTGAAACTTGGTATAAGGGGTAAGTAGTGCATCGCCTTCACTGGATCCTTCTTCTTTGTGACTTCTTTGTAACGGGGCTGGTTACAAAATTTACAATTTTCTAAAGCTGCATCATCCTTATAGAATAACCAACCTTTCTCACAACAATTAATCCTCTCTGATGAAGGACCCAACTTGGAAACTAATTTCTTTGCCGTATAAAAATCTTTGGGCAAGTCAATCTTGGTCGGATTAAGTTCATTAATAAGACCAATGATAGAATCCATGCCCGCTTGAGAAATAGAATTATCCAATTTAATACTTAGTAATGTAACTGCAACAGACAACTTGGAATGCTGCTGCGTCTTCATAAAGCGGACAACTAGCTTCCTCTAACTGTTTGAAGAAGCTCTTAGCCTCATCATTTGGTTTGGATTGAGTCACAGGGAACATCTCAAAAGCATCCCTCATCATTTCATTAAATATAGAATTTTCTACATTAATATTCTCCGCTATGGGACTACCTTCTTCACCACCAGATGAGTTCTGAAAATGAACATCATCTACACTAGCATGACTCTCCCCATGAACAGTCCACACATAATAATTTTTCATAAACCCCTTCTTATACAGATGAACAGTAACAATATCGGGCCCCAATAACTTAAGACACTTGCATTTCACAAAGGGGCACCTAATCATGTCTTCGATAAGGAAATCATCAAGTGTCTTTGCCTTAGTAAAAAGCTAGTAACCCCTTCTATAAATTCATCCCCCTACCCCGTACAATTCGGACGATTCCTATCATACATCCATCTACGATGCCCAAATTCCATCTACACATAGAAGAGAATTAGAAGTTGAAATATATTTATGTTATTTACACTAACTAATAAATTTTATTATATTCCTCAAAGGTTACTTATCTAAATAGTTTAATTATATATTTTAGTGTAATCTGATATTTATCCATCTTATTTAGTAATATAAATAGGGGTTTTTCCATTTATCCAAATTCATTAGTAAACTAAAAGGCAACCTTAAACATAATTCAATATCAAACTATTGAATTTCTTATATTTAATCAACTTTAATTTTACAATCATTTCATATGTTTACTTCACTATTGTTAAAATCATACTAGCTACATCACATTTCATAAGTTTACCCACGGGCTTCATTGTTATCAAACAAAAAAAGTAGTCGTAATTAACAAATATTTAAAATATTTCAACGTATAAAAATTAAAGAATTCAAATAGCACATCAAATAAGGCATTTAATTTAAATATCATAATTGTTTAATATAAAGTAAAAGGAATTCAAATATTTGGGATCTACAATAACAATTACGAAAAAATTGACTAATCTACAAGAACAATTTAATAATTTACCAACTAATTTCTGATAATTCAACTAATTTTTCTAGAAATTAATCCATAGAAAAATTCCCAAAAAATTAAAACTAACCTTGCTATGAAGAAATCTACAGTTGAACAAGGTGAAGATGGTGGTGCCCGATACAACCCAAAGTTTGTGGAGATGCTGGCCGCTACAAAAAATAAGTTACGATTCCGATCCTTGGATTCTGGCACGACCATGGAGAATCCTAGGGTTCCGGGCGAGAGAGAAGAAAAGAGAGGAGAAAGAGCTATACCTTGGAGAGGGAATATGGTGGAAGTATGGAGAAGCTCAAATATTTCGATGGGGCAAAGGTGGGAGGTGGGAGGCGGAGGTAAAATGAGAGGAGGAAAAAGAAGAAATAAGAGAATAGAAAAGAGACAGGAATGGGGGTTCTTTAAAATGATTTTCGACCATTTCGGTTGATATTCGGCTTAAAGTATGTTTATTTATATGCATATTGCCTCGTATTATACTATCATCTTCTTCACACTCACTTGAGCATTAAATATATAAATAGCTTAGATTGGGAAATAATTGATCATAAATCCTCGAGGGAACGATACTTTCTTATCATTTTATTACTTATCGATCGCGTATACTTGCGTGTGTGTTTGGACCCAACAAGTTTTTGGCGCCATTGCCGAGAATTTAGAAATTAGTCATGTGTCTAAAATAAGCTCTTATTTGTTTTTGTTCAAGTGTTAATCTGTTTGACTATTTCTGACTCTACAGGTGTTCACCTTGAATGCTAAGAAGAAGCAACAATTTGAACAACCTTCCTCCTCCTGATCCTGAACCCGAAAGACACTTTCATAGGTTAAGGGGGAGGCAGAAGAAATAGAAAGAATTGTAGAGTTGGTTACTGTAGTCCAACCACAGCCAATCGAGATGGCAGAAAATGAAGAAAGATCGGTGATTGGGGCAGCAAGGCCTAGTCTCGCAAACATGACTCAGGCTATCATGAAGCCTGATATAACTGTGCACTTTGAGCTGAACCAGTACATGGTGCAACTGATTCAATCCACAAGGCTATTTGTGGGGTTGTCAAGTGAAGATCCCCAAAGGCATATACAGAATTTCTTGGAGATTACAGATATGTACAACTATCCTAACGTCTCTGAGGACTATGTCAGACTGACTTTGTTTCCCTTTTCTCTACTGGAGGAAGAAAAGGAATAGTTAAACAAGGATCCCATAAAATCGATCCACACTTGGGATGATCAGGCACGAAAATTCCTAATCAAGTTTTTTCCTACTAAGAAGACAAAGGCACTGAGGGGCCAGATTCTTGGGTTTTAACAACGTGATGGTGAGGCTCTTCATCAAGCTTAGGGAAGATACAAGAAACTCCTCAGAGACTGCCCTCCATCATTGTCAGACAGATGAGGTACTAGGACATACGTTTGTGGATTGGTTGGACGAGACCTCCAAATTGAATCTAGACTCAGCTTGTGGGGGGAGTTGTATGCAAAAGCTATATAGTGAGATCCAGACTCTGCTCAACAATTTCACTGCTAATGATCATAACTGGAAAGGTGAGGGTGACTCATGAAGGATGATAAAACAGAAAGCAGCAGGTATAATTGAACTGGATGAGATGTTAGCCATGCGAGCAGAAATTTCTAAAATTACTAACCAAGTGGCTAAGATGGTAATAGGTCAAGGGCATCAAATGCAACAGGTTTAGAGGATGGCCATATATTGTGAAATTTGTGGAGAAGGTCACACGAGTGACCAATGTCTGACAAAATCTAGAATCTATTTATTATGTGGGCCAGTAGAGTAGAGGTCCAACGAACCAAAATGCATAATATGGGAATACTTATAATCCCAATTGGAGAAATCACCCGAATTTCTCATGGGGTGGAAATCAGGCTAGTCAAAATCAATACAGACCCCAAGAAAACTACAATCAGCCCGAAATGCTACCACAAGAGGTAGAAGAAAGCACTAATGATATGTTGAAAAGGTTGTTGATTGACAACCAACAACTTCGAACAGACAATTAGCAATTGAGGACTGAATTTTGAAATATAGAGATTGGCAGTTTGCTGCACAACAAAATACCCGACAAGCAGGGGCCCTTCCAAGTGATACAAATAAGAATCCTCGAGTCAATCACCTTGAGGAATGGCAGCGAATTAGAAGAAGTACCAAAAAGAAATAAAGAAAAAGTCACTCCTAAGGGCGAACTAGTTCCTCAAATTGCGGTGGAAACTGAGAAAGAAATTTAAGAAAGTGAAAAGACTCCAATTGCAAGGCCACCACCTCCCTTCCCACAAAGATTATATAAGAAAAGTGATGACATGGCGTTCAGCAAATTTCTTGATATGCTGAGCCAAATTCATTTGAATCTCTCATTGGTTGATGTGCTAAGTGAAATCCCAAAATATGCTAAGTACATCAAAGATATTGTGGCAAACAAAAGGAGGTTGACAGAGTATGAGACAATGGCACTTACTGAGAAGTCTAGTGCTAGGGTACAGAGTAAGCTCCCACCTAAGTTGAAGGATCTAGGTTGTTTCACAATTCCCTTGGCAATCGAAAAACACGAGGTTGATAGAGCCTTGTGCGATCTAGGAGCGAGCATTAATTTGATGCCACTATCACTGTTCAAGCAGCTCAATCTTGGAGCCCCTAAGCCTACTACAACTAGCAGATCGATCATTAGCCCAAAAGAATTATTGAAGATGTGCTGGTGCGAGTGGGAAAGTTCATCTTTCCCGCCGATTTCATTATTCTTGACTACATGACCAACGATGAGGTTCTAATTATTTTAGGGAGACCATTCTTGGCCATTGGAGGGGCACTTATTGATGTGAGGGAGGGCAAGCAAAAGATGAGAGTGCATGATGAAGAAATCACATTTAATGTGTACAAGGCGTTTAACCTTCCTAAGAATTATGAGGATCTGTCCATGATTTCTATGGTAGAATCAAAGTTGATAGAGAAAGGTCTTTAAGTGGAGCCTACTGGCATGGAAAAGAAATTTGAGTTAGAATAAGTGGTGTTACGAGATGAATGTGTAAAGGTAAAAGAGAAAAGGGTCAGAGAGGAAATATGAGATCCTCCTAGAGCGCGCAAGACGGCAGAACTCCATGGAAAGAGGATGAAAGCTCGGGTGCAAGAGAGGGACAAAAACGATATAGGCTTGTAACATGGTTATCAAATGAGAAATGCTTGAGGCTCAAATTTTGACTAGGGATAACAACATTGGTAGGTAATGAAGAATTCAAGTGGGTCAAAGAAAAGCCTACAATCACTTCTCAAGCCAAGCAAAACTTACGATTTCGCCTTGAAATAATTCGGGGCAAGTTCTAAACCATTTGCACGGGTACTTGGACTTGCAACAAAAACATCTCACTTCTCACGCAACTGGATTGTTAAACAGGATAGAGTCGAGGACCCACAACGACCACATTCAAGATTGAAAGTTACTATGGTTCGATTAAACCACTCGATGGTTGCCTAAATCAACACAAGAGTCACAAGGTCACTAACTAGAGCTATTTATTTCCCAAAAAAACTTATTTTTAATCATAAGCATGTAGTTAAGTGTGTTGGTACAAAGTGAAGCATGATTGACTCTTCGAGCCTGACTTAATTAGGTCTTTTTATTCATTACTACTACTATTATTACCTAAACACCAAAAATGGACTCAATCCCTTAAGAAGGTTGTCACGCCTTCCATCATTGGGTAGAGTCACCTAGTTTGCACAAAAACTACCTTTGGAAAGAACCGTGTCATTAAGAAAACCAAAGGCTTATTATCTACTAAAACACAAAAAGAAGCTAATAAATTAGAAAAAATCTACTAATTCAAAAAAAAAAGCTACCTAGTTAAACACTAACTAATAAGAAAACAACCATAAGGAAACTACAAAGCAAAAACTATTAAAAGCGTAACGAATATACATAATGAGAGAGTAGAGAGAATATATACATAATGAGACAGAAGAAGAAAATAGTATCAAGTTAATTACATGCCAAATGTCTCAAAATCAGCAAAATATATCAAATATGCTCTACCCCCTGAATAAAAATAAGCATTGTCCCCAATGCTTAAAAAAATAAGAGTAAAGGAAGGGTAAGAGTGAAGAAAACTCCCTATGGCTCTTTGGCCATCTCTGTGTCCACCGCAGCATCACCGACCTCAGTCTCATCCAACTGGATCTCATCATCAGCAACTCCAGGCGTGACTTGATTGGTGAACATCTGACGTACTGCCTCAGCAGTGTCAGCAGCAATGTCTGGCTTCTCAAACTGGCCAGCTGGTGCTGTATGTGCTGTAGGATCTGGGCCTGGGTGGTGCTGGTCAATCAACATGTCAAATGGAATGTCTCCGCTGCTGCAAGCTTGGTAACCTATTTCCGGAGCTTGTCCACTGACTTATTAGAGGCCTCAAACTTTCGTATCTTCTTCACTTCCTTGCCCAACTCTTTTATTACTGACCCATGCTACACCAAAGTGGCCATGATTGTGTTATGATTATCCAAGAGCTTCTTCAGAGTTTCTTCAACTATCAGTGGAATCTGGGGTGCTGGAATGGAGGATTGTGCTGCAATATGACTGGATATGTTAGGCAGTTTTGCAGTAGCTATCTGCATCCAGTTGTTGAGGCTTGCCAATGTCTGGTAGACTCGCAGTGCAGATAGTGGAGCAGTAGGCATCGGCACCGGCTTCAAAGCCGTGGTGGAACCTGTAATGGAGGCTGCTGGAGGCATTGAGGCTGGAGGTAAGGGCATAGCTACTGCACTGGCTGAAGGCTCTGCTGACGTAGATGGCATGTCGACTGTCTCTGCAGCTACCACCAATGGCTCATCAAACTGGCTTATGGTGGTAGTTGGCTGAACCTTTTTCTTAGATTTGTCTGCATCCATCAACGAATACCATGAGAAGGACTTCTTCTCCCACACCTTCGTATCAAAATATCTCGGCTCCACCCGTGCACCCATAAGATACTCAATAATGGTGTTGGGATACGGGTAGGAGGCATCAAGTTTGCCTAGAGACCACAGATATGTTGGCCGACATCATGACACCCATATTGATCAGGTACCCGGCCATGATGGAGGTGACTAGAACTGCCCGCTAGGTAGGAAGAATTGTCTCATTTTGACACAGGTCGAGTCGGCTACATACAAAGGTTTGCCACCCTTTCGCCTGAAAACTCAGGGTGTTTCTGTGAATAGGCACCCCTGCAGTAATCCATAATGGTGGTGGTCCAGGAGCTACCAGGATCTCAGCTAGCCATGGGCGAGCTGCATCTCCCATTGCCAACATCTCCAAATACTGTGCGAGCTCACATCATCAAACCCCAAATAGGCGTTTAATGTGTACTGGTCAAAACGCACCTCAGGTTCCTCACTTTGGTTATTTTTGTCCCTTTCTTGATGTGCGCCACATTAGCGTAGAACTCCCGGACAAGATATTCCTTTGCATCCACTACGCTCTGGGTGAACCACATCCACCCCTTCCGCTCTCGGAGCTGCCTCAACACAGCCGAGTTATAATTTTCTAAATCTTGTTATTGGAACTATCGCTCAAGAGTGAGTGACCTCATTGGCCACCACCCACGGAAGCTAGTAAAGGTAGCTAGACTGACAAACCGGTCCTCCCAGACCTCTTTCTTCTTTGACCGCTCAAGGCCGGCAACTGTAGTATCTCCACCTCGGCCATCATCTGGGATGTCATCAACTATAGTCGCTGGTGCCTTAGGGACAGTTCTAGAGGAAGCCTCGGAAGCCTGACTAGCACTGTCCGAACCGTCGGAGGTGCTATGTGATGTGGAAGGCTCGTCCTGGAGTTGATCCCTTCCTGGTGGTTTTGATTGGACAGCCGACAGCTCTTGAACTGAGTTTCCCTCCGATGCTTCCCTAGACGGGGCATAGGAACTTGATTATGAGGCCTCTGCATTTCTCCCTTGGCCGGCTATAGCCTTCTTTGTGATTATCTTTTGGAGGGCGAGGGGTAAAGCACTCTTGCCTCGACCACTAGAAGGTTCACCCCTCCCCTTTGAAGTATCACCTCTGCCTCGAGATCTAACCATTTTTCTGTATCAAGCAACAACAGGTGTCAGTTGTAATTCAAGTGCAAACATACAAGAACACATTAGAGAGACAGTGAACAACACAGTGTAAAACATGCTCGCAGGGTAGGGGAGTGCGGTCTGCAGAATTATCAGTTTGGCCGCACATTGGGCATTGCGGACCACACAATTTAATCTTGCAGCCACAAACTTAGATTTACGGTCCGCACAATTTTCATTGCAACTGCAAAATTGGATTGCAGTCTGCATAATTGTCATTGCGGCCGCATCTCAAATACCACCAATATCCCCACTCTCTGATAACAGAGAATGGGCTATTTTGCAGCCGCAATCACTTTTTTACGGTCCGCACTTTTTCCTTTGCGGCCGCACATGTGAGTCATCAAATTGATAACTCTTTGATAACAGAGACTAGTTGTTCTGGGGCCGCGATGGGACTTCTGTGGTCCGCACATTTTTCATTGTGGCCGCAGAATCATGCTTAACTAATGTACCCTAATTTCAACTTCTACGGACCGCACAATTTCTTGTGCGGCTGCATATTTCAATACAATTACGATCAGAGTTCTAGGGTTTGTTATTTTTGTACAAATTTGACATGGTGGCAGTGCATATTCATGAAAACCTATTTGCCCATTCCTCGTAGAGCAAGTATTAGTTGACCCACTACGATTTTAATCCCATATGGTTGTATAATTGAATTACACTGATAAATGGCCTAAAACTAACTAACAAGTTGTAAATTAAATATTGTACAAGTAATTGAGGCATACTGGATATGAAGTACTGCAATTGAGTGATCATAGATGTTGAGTGTATGTGGCAGATGATTTACTGGACGATTTCAATGTTTTGGACTTATGAATGCTCAGAGAGGGGAAAAAATGTAACAGTAACCCTAGGCCTTCTATTTATACTAGACGGTTCTGTCTGAGGGCCAGCGAGTTGTGTGCAGCCGCAGAATTCCTATTGCGTCCGCACTCTGTTACTCGGGGCTCAGAAGCCTTTTTGTTTTGCAGTCTGCAAAATTTTCTGTGCGGCCGCAGAATTTGTTGCGGACTGCAAATTTTGACTTGTGGCCGCAATTTGGCCATTTCTCTGACAAACCAACTTTAGAGAACTAGAATTTTTCCCTTTCAATTTGTGCGGTCCGCAATGCAATTGTGCAGCCGCAATTTGCCTTTTGCTAGAGCAACCAAAATTGTGTGATCCGCACAATACACTTGCGATCCGCACTTCTTTCCACACTTAGCCAATTTTCCAGGCACATTTCCTGTAAAGTACACTCATCCCTGCAACACACTTCAAATCCATTTAGCACAAAAATAACACCTATCTACAGAAGAAAAAAAAAGAAAAAGAAACATGGGTTGCCTCCCAAGAAGCGCCTATAACGTCGCGACACGACGCAGATTACCATCATTTGAAATGAATCACCGCCATTATGTGGCCATCATCAATCTTTCCCAAATAGTGCTTCACCTGGTGACTATTGACTTGGAAAACCTCATTGTTTTTGTTCTTCAAGTCCAATGCACCAAAAGACGTTACACCCATAATTTCAAAGGGACCACTCCATTTAGATTTTAGCTTTCCGGGAAACATCTTCAACCATGAGTTGAACAACAAAACAAGATTGTCCACCTTTAACTCCCTGTTCCTAATGTATTTGTCATGGAGCTATTTCATCTTTTCTTTTTACAAGGACGAACTTGCATAGACATGGTACCAGAACTCATCCAATTCATTCAAATGTGCAATCCGCAAGTTAGAAGCTGCATCCCAATCAAGATTCAATTTCTTCAAAGCCCACATGGCTTTGTGCTCAAGTTCCACCGAAAGATGACAAGCTTTGCCAAACACCAACCGGTATGGAGACATTCCGATAGGAGTTTAGAAAGCAGTTCGATAAGCCCATAGTGCATCATCAAGCTTCTTTGACCAATCCGTCCGGTTAGCATTCACTATTTTGGACAAGATACTCTTTATCTCCCGGTTGGAGACATCCAGTTGACCTCTAGCTTGGGGATGATAGGGAGTCGTAACTTTATGAGTGACACTATACTTGCTAAGCAAAGTGTCAAACGCCTTGTTGCAAAAATACGACCCCCTTATTGCTTATGATAGCCCGCAGAGTACCAAATTTTGTGAAAATATTCTTCTTCAAGAACACCACCACACTTCTCGCTTCATTGTTGGGTAGAGCAATGCCCTCAACCCATTTAGACACATAATCAATCGCGACCAAGATGTAGGTGTTTCTAACAAGAACTCACAAAAGGACCCATGAAGTCAATACCCCATACATCAAAGATATCAATCTCCAAAATGGTAGTGAGAGGCATTTCATTCTTCTTCGAGATTCCATTGGCCCGTTGACATCCATCACATCTTTTCACCACATAACCTGCATCTTTATAAAGAGTGGGCCAATAAAAACTGCAACTTAGCACTTTGGCCGCCGTTCTTGCTCCGCCATGGAGACCACCATAAGGCGAAGAATGGCAAGCCTCAAGAATATTCCTTTCCTCTTCGTCCGGCACACATCTTCTAATTACCCCATCCGTGCAAATCCGGAAGAAGTATGGCTCATCCCAGTAATAATCTTGACAATTCCGTTTGAGCTTCTTCCTTTGATTTGAAGAGAACTCATCCGGGATGATTCCACACATAAGTTTGCTAGATCCGCGAACCATGGCACTTTCTTCATTGAGATAGCCAAGAGTTGCTCATTGGGGAAGGAGTCATTGATTTCAAGGCCATCATGCGGCCTCCCCTCCTCCTCCAAATGAGACAAGTGGTCCGCCACTTGATTTTCACTCTCTTTTCGATCTTGGATGTCAATATCATACTCTTGCAACAATAGAACCTATCTCATCAACTGAGCTTTTGAATATTTCTTGCTCATAAGATAGCGAAGTGCCCGCATGATCCGTATGAACAATAACCTTTGCACCCATCAAATATGAGCGGAACTTCTCAATTGCAAACACAATCGCAAGGAGCTCTTTCTCTGTAGTGGTGTAATAGAGTTGGGCATCATTCATGGTCTTATTAGCATAGTAGAACAGATGAAAAATCTTGTTGATGCGTTGCCCCAAAACTGCTCCAACTGCTACATCACTAGCAGCGCACATGAGCTCAAAAGGAATACTCCAATTAGGAGCGGTGATAATGGGAGTGGTGGTCAACTTGAACTTTAGCAATTCAAAGGCTCTTATGCAATCGTCATTGAAGTGAAACTTAGCATCTTTACCTAAGAGCTTGCACAACGGGTTCACCACTTTAGAAAAATCCTTGATGAAGCGCCGGTAGAACCCCGCGTGACTTAAGAAACTCCGCATCATGCCTTTCATCGAAGTTGGAGGTGGAAGTTTAGAAATCACCTCAACCTTTGCCTTGTCAACCTTTATGCCATTCTTTGAAATTTTGTGGCCAAGGACAATGCCTTCCTCGACCATGAAATGACATTTCTCCCAATTTAGCACCAAGTTCGTTTCTTCACACCTTGCCAATACTTTATCCAAATTTGCCAAGCAATTATCAAAGGAGTTCCCGACCACCGAGAAGTCATCCATGAAGACTTCAAGGTAGTCCTCGACCATATCCCTAAAGGTCGCCATCATACACCTTTGAAAAGTCGCCGGTGCATTACATAAGCCAAATGGCATCCGCTTGAAAGAGAAAGTACCATAAAGACATGTGAAAGTTATTTTCTCTTGATCTTCCGGAGCAATAAGGATTTGGTTGTAGCACGAATATCCATCTAGAAAGCAATAAAAAGCACGACCGACCAACCTATCAAGCATTTGGTCAAGGAAGGGAAGTGGAAAATGGTCCTTCCTCATGACTTTGTTAAGCTTGTGATAGTCCATACACACTCTCCACCCAGTCACCGTTCTTGTGGGAATCAACTCATTCTTGTCATTAGTGACTACTGTCATCCCCCTTCTTTGGGACACATTGCATCGGAGAAGTCCACGAGCTATCAAAAATGGGGTAGACAATCCCGATATCCAACCACTTGATAATCTCCTTTTTGACCATGTCTTGCATAGCTTCATTGAGTCTCCTTTGATATTTAATAGATGGTTTGACATCTTCCTTCAAGTTAATCTTGTGCATACAAAATGCGGGGCTTATTCCCTGCATATCCGCTAAAGTCCACCCCACAACCTTCTTCCTCTTGTGGAGCACCGCCAATGTAGAGTCAACTAGCACGTTAGTCAAACAAGAGGAAAGAATAACCGGTAAAGTAGAGCAAGGACCAAGAATTTCATATCTAAGGTGTGGAGGAAATGGCTTCAACTCCAAGGTAGGAGGCTCTTCAATTGAAAGCTTTGTAGGAGGAGTTTTCCTATACTCAAGATCCAAGGAAAGTTTCTGGGGTACATAGTTGTACGACCCCATTCTTTGCAAAGAATTCACACATTCCATAAAGCCATTCATCTCGTCATCATCAAAGTTGAGCAAGACGGCCTCCAACATATCACCCACATTAATCGTGGCACTTTATCATCAATAATCACATCGGTCACCAAGTCCACGGAAGAGCACACTTTATTGCTATTTGGTTGCCACATAGATTTATACACGTGGAACACCACATTTTCATCACCCACTCGAAAAGTGAGTTCTCTGGCTTCCACATCAACAAGAGCCTTCCTCGTAGCAAGGAAAGGTCTTCCAAGAATAATCGGCACCTCATAGTCTACTTCACAATCAAGAATAATAAAATCCGCCAGAAGAATGAACTTATCAACATGAACCAATACATATTCAATCACTCCAAACGGTCTCTTCATTGTATGATCGGCCATTTGTAATCTCGTAGATATAGGTCTTGGTTGCCCAATTCCCAAAGTCTTAAAAACCGAATAGGGCGTCAAATTGATACTCGCCCCAAGATCTTCTAATTTAGGAGCCATCGAATGCACAATTTAATTCACTTGATGTGTGACTTTGATAGTTTCAAAATTCATCGACCGCTTCTTTGTCACCAAAATCCTTCATAACTTTGCATAACCGGGCATTTGGTCCGAGGCTTCAACTAATGGCACATTTATTGAGAGACTCTTCATCATGTCAATGAACTTTTTGAATTGATTCTCGCCATTTTGCTTGGCGAGCCTTTGAGGATATAGAGGAGGTGGCTTAGGTAATGGTGCCTTAGCCTTTTGCACTACCGGTTCCGGTATATCAATAACATGATCCCTAGACGAGTTCACTTCCTCTTGAGTCTCTTCCATAGTGTCATCAATATAAATCCGCACTTTATCATTTGCTTGCACCATATTGTTCGGGATCTCTTCTTCTTCTACCACTTGCCCATCATCCGCATGTCGCCTTGGACTTGAGGTGGGTGCATTCCCACCTCTTCCACTTCTTGTAGTAACGACCATGACATGCCCCGTTTTGTTCCCACCCTTTGGGTTCACTACCGTGTCACTTGGTACCTTAGGACGAGAACTTAAAGCTTAAGAGATTTTCCCCATTTACACTTCTAGGTTGCGGATTGATGTGTTTTGTGAAGCAAGTTGGGCATCAGAATCGACATTCTTCTCCATTATTTTCTTGAACATGTTCTCAATATGGCCCATTTCATTGTTGAAAGAACTAGGAAAATGGGAAGGATAAGGAGGTGGGTTGCTTGGTTATTGATACATCGGGGGCCTTTGAAAACACGACCCCCGATTTCCTTGTTATTCCACCCGCCTTGATTGTTTCCTCCCTAATTGCCTTGGTTATTGTTGTTATGCCAATTCCCTTGGTTATTGCCTTCACTCTAATTGCCTTGATTGTTGTTTTTATTCCGATTACTTTGATTGTTTCCACCACTCCAATTACCTTGATGGTTTTGAGATCTCCATTGTTGTTGGCTTGGGCCTTGGAAGTTGTTTCTTTGCCTTTGAAAGTTGTTCACATATTGGACCTCTTCTTCTTGGTCATTGTAGGAATCCTCTTGCTCAAACCCACTATCTTCCTGCACAAGATTTCCCACTCTTTGTTGCACTTGCAGACCCTTTGTTCTCCATTTGTTCACCATCATGTTTACTCCCTCCATGGTGGTGGTCAATTCGGCTATGGCTTGTACAGTGTAATTCTTTGTGAAGGTGAATCACATTAGGATCCCCTTGTGGAACATTAGCCCAGGATTGCCACACTGATGAAGTATCTGCTATCTCATCCAAAATATCATAGTCATGAAGTTTCCACCGGCAAGTTGATTCACTACACATTGGTTGGTTGTATTGATCCCCCGATAGAAAGGTTGTTGAATCATGTTCTCCGTCATATCATTATTGGGGCACTCTTTCACCATTGTCCTATGTCTTTCCCATATCTCGTGTAGTGGTTCATTGGGTCTTGCTTAAATGCTAGAATTTCATCCCGTAGTGTAGCCATATGCCCGGAAGGGAAGACGTAGAAATAAATTTCTCCGCCGATTCACCCCAAGTATCAATGGAATGATTTGGTAAACGTTCCAACCAATCTGAAGCTTTTCCCCGTAGATAGAAGGGAAAAAGCCTTAGCCTCAATGCATCCTTGGAGAAATTAATTTGTTTACTCCCCCAACAAGTATCTATGAACCCCTTCAAATGTTTGTATGCATTTTGACCCGGTACACCGGTGAAGAACCCTCGTTGCTCGATCAAAGTGAGCATCACATTGGTTATTTGAAAGTTGTCCGCTCTAATACGGGGAGGGACTATAGCACTTTCATACCCTTCATTCGGAAACACCCAGTGTGTAGCCAATATTGGTGAAGGTGGGGTGGAGCGGGTATATTGTCATGAGGCTCTCGGCCTCGCCTACTTGCTTGAGGTTCAAGAGGGACCTCATCCATTTGACCATTCTCAACGTCCACGTCCCCCAAAGCTATGTTTCCGAATTCATTGTTTCCCATGATTGCACCTACAATTTCTCAACACGTTAGTAATAAGGAAGGAAAATAAGATATTTCAAAAACATACCTAAATATATAGTTAGCATCATTTTTTAACTCCCCTGCAACGACGCCAAAAATTGATCTTGTCAGATTTCACACCTCAATTCAAGGTTATGAAACGGTTGATTGCAATAGTAGTACCCAACAAGAGTTGGGGTCAATATCCACAGGGAGTTATATATGGGAGTTAGTATGTATTATAGTACGTGAGTTTGAACTACCTCTATTTACACTTCCACAAATTAGGGTTGATTCTATTTCAAATTTAAGCTAGGATTACAAAGTTAAGAAATGAAGCTGAGAGAATTGTTTTTGTTGTTTTTCAAGTTTTGTAAAAAGCCTAGGGCTATGACCATCACCTAGGTGTTTTCCTTATGAGATATAGACCTTTAATGCTTGTTTTGTTGATCGGGGTGTATTATAGCTATCAACTCTCAAATACCCGCTTAATACCTCTCGGTCAGAGAGTGATGTTGCCCAATTTGGCTTTCTCAAGTCCAAAGGATATTGCAAAAAATGGTTGATAAAAGCTCAAGTCGAGTTATTACTATCTCTAGGTTGAACCCTTTAATTGGGATTATCAATCTCTCGATTGACCCAATTTCTTGTTAGCCAAGTTGACCTAGACTAAGTCTCTCTTTCTCAAGTAGATATAAAGTCAAATAGGCATGAACTAATATTTACAACTATTAATTTCACAAATTAAAGCATGAACAGGGCTAAATAATAAACACCAAACCATAAACATCAAATTAAATACCCATAAGATTTACACACTAGGGTTGGGTAACAACCCTAGTAAAAATCTTGTTACTCATGCTTGAAATTGAAGAAATAGAAGAAGGAATGATAAATAAACTCATATTGTGAAATCGAAATGATAAAATTTATGTTAAAATATACCAAAATATGAAAAGCTACTAAACGAAGTAAAGAGAAATGACTATTGTAGCTGCAGATGTCAAAAGTTGACCTAATTTTGTGAAACTCTTCTATTTATACAAAGCTGATAATTTCGGACAAAAATGCCCCTCGCGAGGTTCTGCGGCCACACAATTCCATGTACGGTCCACAAATATCTTCAACCTGTCAGGAACTGGAGGTCTGCGGCCGCATAATTCTGATCTGCGACCGCAAGGCATTCTTTCTGCGGTCCGCAGGTTTGTAACTGCAGTCACACTTGGTCTTCTGCGGTCCGCACTTTTACGTCTGCGGCGCACAATTCTTGTGCGGTCCACACTTATGAGAGGCTTGGAAACTTGGGAATTTGCCCATTCTTTGAACTTTGTTCCTAGCCTATCTTTTGCAGCCACACAATCCATGTGCGGTCCGCACTTTGCACAGAAGTCTGCTGGACTTTCCTTCGTCATCTGCGGCCGCAGATGAAATTATGCATCCGCACTTTGTGGGTTTCCTTGAGTTTAGATTACTCCTTTTTGAGTTGGATTTCATCTCGGAAGTCTATCTTCAGATATTCCTGCAATTTAGCACATTTCATCAGTTTCGGGAACACAATTCAATGCATTTAGACTAAAACAAAAGCTAAAAAAGGTGCTAATAATTAGTCAAAATCCACACTGATCATGGGGTAAAGAAAAATTAGTTTCTGAGTGTAATTGTATGAAAATCTTTTCTCATCATTTTTCTTCTTTATAAGCCATAGTTAGAAGTAGTCTAGTTTAGAGTAGTAATTTGTTTAAAAAAACAAAAAAAAAGATAAAAAGAAGTTTGGACTTTTCCCGACGATGGATCTTTTTGACAGTTTTCTTGAGGGAGTAAAGTCCGATTAAAAAAACACCAAAAATAATTTCTTTTGTTTTTGTTAGGATAGTTAGGTAGTATCCCTTGGTCTTTCTTTGGACATTGGTTCTTTTCTAAGGGTGTAGCTTGAACCGGATGTTTTATTTTTATTTTTTTTAGGAGTAGGATAAGAAGAAAACTGAGATGCTCTGAGATACCTGTTGACATGTTTGGTGCTGGCACATTAGGCAGTGACATGCACTCTGTCTTCCTATATATTTGATTTAAATTGTGATGCCTAAATAAAATGAATAGATTACTTTGTGGCGCCTGTTCTCAGTTGTTTGACTTGTATGTCACTTAGTGCATTATTGTTTAAAATTTTTCTCAACTATAAGTACTTGCTTGACTTGAGAATTGAACAAAACCGTCTTGATTAAGTCAGGTGCAATGTGTATGTAAAGATTTGTGGTCTTCTATGCTATCCTGTGTAGTCTAGAACTTGGCATGTGTGTTAATCGAAGTGAAATCATTGAGTTGTGCTAGTCTAGGAGATCATGTAGGCATTTCTTGCTTGATCATAGAGGTACTTGGCACTCACAAATAAAAATTTTCCATTGCTAGACCCTTTGAGCCTATAAACCTTTTCTTTGGCACCCACACTACAAGTCGTACCCCTATTTTGTTCTTAATTTGAGCTTGTTGAACGTTTACCTCCGAAGGCACTTAGGTGCTAAAAGAAGTAAGGTGAGATATTTGGAGATAGCTTTCGAGTGGAACCATGGAAGGGCCTTAATGTATGAAGTGTGTATTGAAAAAAAAAAAAGAGAAGAAAATTACAAGAAAAAATACAACTAATGTTGATAGTCAAAAAGAAGAAAAACACACACCTCCTAATCTTACTAATTCGTGCTAGTGGGGATGTAGAAGTGCTTAATTGAAGAAAGGGCTATGTTTTATATGGTTTGTGGCGACTGAATTGGTTGAGAAGAAAAGTGCTCGATTCTTGAGTATAGTGTATTAAACTTCTAAGGAGGGTTAGTCACTATTCCTAAATGTATCCTACCGGTCCCTTAGCCTACATTACAACCTTAAAGTCCTAATTGATCCTAGATTTGAATAGCTTAGATTAGTAGAGATGTATACTACGGGCAAGCTTATGGTACGACCATGGGATGCACATGAAATTCTTTGTGAGAGTGAGCCAATTTTGTTCAATTGTGTGATGTCCTTAAATTATGTTTAATGTCATATTTAAACGTGTAGACTATTTCTATATTTACTATTTTATTTGTTGGTGAGGGCACTTGATCTCATGACAGATTGGTAATGTTATAAACTTCTCTTGTTAGGTGAGTGCGCGAGTTGGCTCTTGAGGTAGGGTGATTGTGGATAGGTTGGTTGAATTAGTTGAATTGCGTTGTGTATACTTGGAGATGTTTAAAAGGGAAGAATGTGAATTTCGTATGTCCATGCTTGATTGCTAGTATCGACCATAGTCAAAGGCAGAGTGTATGATTGATGAAATTTGAATTACTCTTTTCTAGTGAGATATATGTTGTTGGGGTGTAGTTATAGTTTCATTGCTCGAGGGCGAGCAAGAGTCTAAGTGCGGGGTGTTGATATTCGGCTTAAAGTGTGTATATTTATATGCATATTGCCTCACATTTTATTCATGTTTTGTAGATTTTGGATGTGTAATGTAATGGTATATGCTAACTAGTGGTATTTTTACATGTAGGAATCATCCGGAGGCAATTTGGGACGAAGGTGAAATTGAAGCGAAAGGGGGAAAAAAATGAGAAAAAGACACAAAGTAGTGGCACAAGTAGTGTGGGGCGCTACCTGCGGCCCATTTTCGTAAAGCATAAATTTTCCAGCGCCAGGGTTGGCTCCCCACATCACCTGGGCGCTGGGGACGAGGACTTATCCTATTTTGCTGGGGACTTGTTTATTTCGGCCCTACACACCTCCAAATCGTATCAAAGCAAGTGTAAACCTATTTTGGAGGGAGAAACACCACCTTGAGAGAGAAACACAAGCACGGAACACCCGGGAGCACGAAATTCATCAATTTTTTCATCCTTCATCTAGTATTCATACATTTTATGTTTAAAAATGATATTTTGATTTTTGTTATGAACAAGAGCGACTAAGAACCTTATTACTCTGGGTTATGGGTCGTTCTTGACTATTGTAAATTGACGGTTGATTGTTTTGCTCGATTATATCATATTAATTTGTTTATACAATCTTGCACTTAATTATTCTATTGCGTGTGTATGAATTCATAGTGTAACTCGAAAGAGAGAACTATAAATTGCATATAGGATTGAATAGAGTAAGTTCTTGAATCCGAGAATCGGTGATTAGGATTGACATATTCTAGTTGCCTTACTAGGTTATTTTTGCAGGAAATATACATTCGTGTCAAGTTTGATTCTATAGACATACAATCTTAGGTTGGGTTTAATAGGTGAGCGAAGCGTCGAAAGAACTTCTCGAGCATAATATACCAGGTTAATCAACAAATTAGATAAGTCAAGTGGTTACATAAACCAGAAAAATACAATAGGAGAGACGTCAATCTCATAACCCTGGAATATCCCCATCTCATTGAATTCTTCCTAAGTGTTTGTTTGATCTACTTGCGATCTTATTTTTTTGCTTGCTTATTAGTTCGTAATAATTTCTTGAGCATTAATATATAAAAATCTTAGGTTGAAAAATAGTTGATCATAAATCCTCGTGGAAAACGACACTTTTTATCACTTTATTACTTGTCGATCGCGTATACTTGCGTGTACGTTTGGACCCAACAGTCAAAAACATAAAATAATATATAATTTAAAAAATATTTTCGATCGATCTCTTCGGTAAAAGCACTGACAAGTCAGGCTTTGGAATTCACAGCAATTTTCAACCATATCGGTTGGAACATTTAAAAAAAATTATTTTTTATTTTAATTTTTTCCGACCAATTCAGTCGAAAACCTAAATCTAGTCAAACTCTGACATTTTGATTTTTATTGACCTATCGAATCAGTCGAAAATTTAATTCCCACAATTATGCACCAAAATTAGCGACCAAAATTGTCGGTATAAGGTCGAAATATTTTAAGAGACAAATAAAGAATTTTTTTTGGCTATTTCCGACTGAAATTGTCGCAATTTTCAACCTCTTTTTTCAGTCGAAATTTTGGCATTTTCTATTAATGTTTGAAAAGTTAATAGATTTGACCGAGAGTTGACTTTGACGATATCAGGTTCGGATTATGATTCTGGCAGTTGGAACAGGACCACTGTGTCATTTAGGACTTGCATGCGAAATTGAGGTCATTTCGAATTGTTTAGGTATGTTTGGCGTAAGTTTTGAAATTTAAAATTTGGATTAGTTCCTTAAGCTTGAACTTAGATGCAATTCATTGTTTTAATGTTGTTTTGTGCGATTTGAGGCATCAAGTAGGTCCGTGTTATATTTTGAATTTGGTTGGTGTGACTGGACGGGGTCTCGGGGGCCTCAGATGTGTTTCAGATTAATTTTGAGTCATTTTGAATAATGTTGGCATTGCTGAAGACCGTTGAGTCTAGTGTTTTCGCATCTACAGAATTGTAGTCGTAGATGCAAGTCTGCAAACGTAGGCTTGGAGCCGCAAAAACGAACATGCTTGGAGGATAGGGAAAGACCGCAAATGCGGGAGTTGGATCGCAGAAGCAGTCCCATAGATCCTGATCACGGATCGCGGATGCGGGAGGTCGAAAGGAATAGTGAAATATGCAGATGTGGGGTTTATCCGAAGAAGCAGATAGTAAAGTGTCTGCAAATGCAGAAGTGCTGGACAAATTATTTATTTCTAAGGGTTTGGTCATTTTTCATTATTTAGAGTTGTGGAACTCGGTTAAAGGTGATTTTTGGAGGAATTTTCACCACAATTGAAAGGGTAAGTTCATTTTACATTATTTTTGTTATAGATATTGATTACCCATATCTACACCTAGTTTAGATGAAATAAAGGTGGAATTTAGGGATTTTTGACTGTAGTTTTGGAGAGTGAACATTGGTAATTTGAAGGTCGATTTGATGTTGGATTTGGATGAAACACATATAATTAGACTCGTGTCAAAATGGATGTTCGGGATTTTATGAGTTTTTTCGGGTTTCGGTGCGGCCCCCAGATTAACCTTTTGGGTTGACTTTGCATAATTGATTGAAGATCATCATAGCTTTATTGTTTGAGATTATTTTCTATGGATTTTATTAATATAATTAAGTTGTTTTGGCTAGATTTGGGTCGTTCGGAGGTTGATTTACACAAAAAACGCTTTCTAGGATATTAATTTAGCTTACTTGAGGTAAGTATCTTACCTAAAAGGCACGTATGCTTCTTTGCTATATATTCTTTAGCATTTTCCATTATCGTTGAAGCTTCTCATGTCTGCTATATTCAATGTCTTCAGGTCATGTCTAGGTTGTCAAGTAATTGCAAAGCTTGAACTAGATGGAATTCGGTTAGCTCTCGTTGTTGCCACAAGAAACTTTGCTGTCGATGGCCATAAGCCGAAACCACATTAGGATTTCTACCATAGATGAATGATTAATGGTCCACAAAAATCACGATCCATCTTCTGGACAAACTAATGACTTTATTCATGATCTTGTTTTTTCTAGTATGCTCACAAATCCATCTTAACATTCTCATTCCTGCTACTCTCATCTTCTGGACATGATATTTCTTGACTGATCAATACTCGGCTCCATACAGCATAATCGACTTAACTATATCACTCTGTAGAACTTATCCTTAAGTCTTGGTGGCACATTCCTATTGCACAAGGCACCGGATGCGAGCCTCCATTTCTTCCACTCTATTCCAATAAGATGAGTAAGGTGCTCGTCAATCTCCCGGTTACCTTGTATAATGGACCCAAGGTATTTGACACTATCCTTTTTGGGGATGACTTGTGTATCAAGCTTCACGTCCACTTCTTCTACATGTATCATGACACTAAACTTGCACTTCAAGTATTCTATTTTCGTCCTACTCAACTTGAAACCTTTAGACTCCAAAGTCTGTCTCCACACCTCTAGCCTAGTGTAACCCCGTATCGTATCTCATTAATCAACACTGTGTCATCTGCGAATAACATATACCACGGCACCTCTCTTTAGTTGTGTCGCGTCAGTCAGCACATCATATTGCAGGAAATGAAAGGCAATAAGAGAACTAGAGTTGGGCTGATTGAGCAACTCAAGTAAACACTACTGGTATAGAGGAAAATTACCAGAATTTACAAAAAAAAAAGAAAAAAAGAAAAAAGAATAGCCTTGCCGGTAGTTTGGTGTAAACATCGATGCACGTAAACTTTTATCAGCACTAAATGGAAGTAAAATCTTACCCAACACACTCGATGTTTACATTAAATTTATATCATAGTTAAATGATAGATCTGAGATGAGAATGTGTATTAATTGACTACGATATGTGTAAGAAAATGCTTGCTCGCACTTAGTATTTGTACCACACTATTTTAGTTTATCTTTGTTAGTAATAAAGAAATACTTGCTCGCGCTCAGTGTTTGTACCAAATTATTTTAGTTTATCATGTTTGGTGATAAAGTGAGATAAAAATGTATACTACTTAACAATAGTAAAGTAATAAGTAACAATTTATGACGCGTGGTTGTTGGATTGGTAAACTTCGAGTATAGATAACTTCTTTCCCTATTAATATATTTGAGAATTTATTTTATGTTTTTATTATGTTAGTGTAAATATTGAGCGTGTGAAAAGAAAATTCACAGAGCGTCTGCCCTGACCCAAAATGGATCCTGACATTATGAGGATTTTGATGGTTAGTTGCAGTGTGAAAGCTAAGATTATTGCTTTCTTCTATTGGATTATTTTATTCGTATACAAATAAACAATGACTTTGAGATGCCTCCTTTTCAATTAAAGCAGTCTATTTTCTGCCTCTTAACAGCCAGAGATCCAGAAGTGCTTGATAATATCTGTTGTGCCCTCTAATTTCATCACTGGTATGTAAAAAGTATTTTGCTTTCACGCATCGCTCGGGAAAGGACCGTACTTTCAGAGATGTAATATAGATAATTTACTCGGATACAGATATCAGTGGCTGATTCATCAGTAATATCATGACATCCAGAGGCAGAGCTATGACTTGAATCTTATAGGTTCGTGATTATAATCCTTTTAAATTAGTGGGTTCTAAATTAATAATTTATACATATTTATTGAATTTCTTTATACAATTACAGGGTTTAAATAAAAGTTACTGGATTCGATTGAACCCAACCAATGTGGCTCCGCCCCTGATGACATCATAAAAAGCATGTATCTGGGCTAATACAAATTCTTTTCTTCAAGTTTCAAAAGGAAAGAGAAAAATAATTAATTTTTCCTCATACAAAATTGTTATTCGGTTATCTAAAACCTAAAGTTTTTTAAAAATGTACTACACCCATTCTCTTTTACACAGTCTATTTAATAGTCAACAAGCTAACAAAAATATAGGTCAATGACTTTGATAAAATGTTCTCAACTTCTCTGCCCTCCAACACTTATTCATCTTCTCAATGAAATCTTCAGTTCTTCTCCTCAATTCATCCTCTTCTTTATCATCACTTTTCTCAAAATTGTTGGCATTTATTTCCTTTCTCATTTTTTCCAAATGCATTGTTCCGTCAATTGAGCCATTTTTAGCAATTGCCACTTTTGTTATAACACGTCCCTTGAGTGTGGTCCTTTTCTGGACCCTGCGTGAACACGGGATGCCTTGTCCACAGGACAATCCTTTTGCTACTTTTGTTGTATCATGACATGAAGAGTGCCCTTCTACAATTTCACTCTGGTAATTTGTGTCTTGATGGGATTTTTCAATCATAGGAGATGAATTATACACTTGAACTTTACACAATTCTTGTGATGATGATACACATGTGGTGTCCATTGTTGTAACTTCAAAATCAAGGTTCATACTTTTGCAACATTTAGGCTTACAAGTGCCTAGTGATTCTCTTCTTTTGAACATGTGAGAATCAAGATTGGTGTTGTTCTCTTCTGAACATGGTTTGGAGCTTCCAAGTAATAAAATGGCTGCGATTAAATTGCAGAAACAAAATAGAATGTGAGAATTGGAAGCAGCCATAAAGATCAACTCAAATGTGGAACTCAACATGGTTGAAAAATCTTGGAAACAAAAGACCTAGTGGCGGATGTAGAAGGTTTCTGCACGTTCGATGGAACCCCACAATTTTTTCCTCAGAACTTGTATATATGTTTGAAAAATAAGCAAAATAGAGTTAAATATATATTTCAGAATGCATACACTCTCAACTTAGAATCACGTAAACTTAAATGTCACTGAATAACTATGCAAATTTTGTTAATGCTGAGAAGAGATGTTGGGTGATTTGGGATGAAGTGAGACTATTTAAAGGTTTTGTTTTGATTCTTAAACTGTGCACAAGAAGCTTTTAGACCAAAAGTATAGTGTAGGGAAAGCTAATGTGGGTTGACTTGATAGTTGAGTCTTGGTCAGAGTGAACATGTGAAGCTTCCTTAGAAATAGTAAAGTGCCGGACATTCTTAATAAATTATTTGTTCTACATTATAACTACTTCCTTCAAGTCTAATAGCTTGTTTGGATGGTTGTTACATGTTTTATTGTATCGTATTGTTACATTAAATATAATATTTATTTTGATTTTTACTTAAATTTTATTATATCGTATCGTTAAATCTGTCGTGACGTAAAGATGAAAAGTGTCACTTTATGGACCGATTTGGTGTGGTCGCGTCATTACCTTATTTTTTTCTCTCAACTTGTCCTTCCTTATTGTAGACATGTAATTTTTGACCCACGCGTTAAAATCACCTCTAATAATCATAATACTTTTAGAATAATTATTGGAGCCTATTTTTGTAGGAATCCACTTTATTATTAAGTTTAATGCTATTCTTAGGTATAAAATTGAAAATATCAAAATAGTACCAAGCTTTTATCTTTTATGATATTACTAATTCAATCAAGGTCTTGTATGTTTGGGTTTTAAAATTAGTTTTCAGACTTTTATTTTGGCCCAATTTCACAATATTGAAGCCCAAATTCAGCAGCCCACAAAAATGATCCAACTCTCATTCTTGCCACGTAGAATAACTGACTCTGACAGGGGAATATTTCCCTCAGCACACACGCAATCCACACACGACCTCCCCACTGATGCACTCATTATAACAGAAATCAGGGAGATTATTCGGGGGAGAGAGTAGAATTCCTTGGAGAGCAAGAGAGAAAGGGGAACCCAGTAAAAATCAGAGAGTTTTCAAAGAGAGCTGGGGGAATGACCCATTTTTGAGTCTTCTTCTACTCCAAAATTTCAGAAGAAAATCAGAAAACAGAGGAACTCACATTTCCCCTGTCTTTCAAAAACCGATTTCGATCGAGGAGGGACTGAGGCTCTGATTCTAGTTGCTGATTCGATTTTCGGTCGCGGATTATTGTTCCTGTCGCTGGTATCACCATTCAAAATCGCTGCGGGTCCTCATTCAGGTTCAATCTCTTAATTTTTTCTCATTTTGGTTGCGTAAGATGAACGTACAATAGATCTGTGGTTGCTTGTATCCAATTTGTTGATTTTCTTGAATTGATATGTCCAAATATCTCAGTGAATATCATAAAATATTTGATGTTTGATATAATCAGTCGACAATGGCAAAATCGAAGCAAATAATCAAATCATCCGTAGTTGGGTGCCGAATCTGCGGCCGCATAACTGATATGCGGTTCGCATTTTGGACCTAATTGCCAAAAGCGTAGGGCCAGTTTGTATGCAGTGCTAAATCTGCGAGCGCATAATCGATATGCGGCCTGCATTTTTAGCTTGAGTGTCGCATTTTTGACATCAAAATTTTGCCCAGGATTCTGTTCCAGTTTGCGATTTCGGTGTGCGATTCGCGATTTGCATGTGCGATCTGCGATCGCAGATGTGATCGCACTTCGACCCTGGGTACTGCCTTACATGCTGATCTGTGACCCTTTAGGCGCAGAATGCAGTTCGCATGAGGGCATATCCCTCATTTGCAATGATGTTATACTCTTTTCTTGTCTCCTATAGCTTTTGGGGCCGGGTTTAGTTAAATGCATGAACTAAAATTAAAAGAGTAAGGCCATGAATTGAATCTTATCTTTCTTTATTTTATATTCTATTTTCTTAATTTATTATATTGCTTCGCTAGTAGCATGTTTAAGCCGATCATGCCTGGGTAGACAATACTAAGACATTTTTTTGTTAATTTTTGAGGTGAGAGGTCATTCCTTAGTTAAATTTATCCGGGGAATGCCCCGAAAGACTTATGTATTTGAAATTCCGGGGAATGCCCCGAGGTACTTGTAAATGAAGACCAAAAGTGAAACTCGTAGTATTTTTTGTTATGTTTTCTTTCTTTATTTGGAGGGAATGACCTCAAACCTCCTATGTGTTTATTTTATCTCAATTCAAATGTATTATAAGCCAACTGAATCAAGTACGCAACCGTGAGGCTTTCACTCCTTCTACTCTAAACTACTGTGTGCCTATTTTCCGCTTTTCACTTTTCACGGGACTTGGGGAATGCCTAACACCTTCTCCCCGAGTCAAATGAACCCCCTTACCCAAATCTCTGGTGTGAGCTTAGTTTTGAATCTAAGTTCTAAAATGGTGGCCTGGCACACCAGAATCACTTGTCAGGTGGCGGCTTTAAATCTTCACGATTAATCCCTTCCCTTGTCACTTTCCAAATTGGAAACCCCTTTTCGAGTTTGAATAAGCCTTTTATCCAAAAGAGTTTAGTAAGGTCTCGCAGCCCCGAAAAAGGAGGAGTGACAGCTCTGGCGACTCTGCTGGGAAGTAAATTCAAATTCAATTTTTTTGCGGGTTCAAGCTAGTACTTGATTTGTTGGATTTTAAAATGTTTGGTTGAGTTTTGTGCTTTTTCATTAGCTTTACTTACTTTTATTATGTTGTCATGTTTTTGTTACTTTTATTATGCTTTCATATTTTGTTATTTGCTAGTGTTTATGTGTTTACAGTTTTTGCTTTGTGTTTATCGCTTTATAACTGTCATCATATGCATTGCCCGGTCATTTCTTTCTGCAACAAGTCCTGGAGCACACGTCGCCTGCACGAACTCTTTGTTGAGTCACCCTTAATTTAGGAGGGGAAACCGACAGACGTATGGAGTGGGTGGAAAGCTTAAGCAGCCACCATCGACCATACGCTTTTCCCGAACTGCCTTGTTAGTGAACCCCAAACTTAGGTCAGCCTTAGGTCATTTTTATTTGCATCATGTCATTTAGACCTAGCAGGGCTCGGTCCCAGGTACCGTGTCCCTTGGTAGGAACCTTGACCAAATTTTGTCAAAATGGGCTCGTGACCCAAAATGACATTTAATCATCCTATGTGCTAATTGTTGCATCTGTGAGGGTAAAAAGGTCAATTGGCAGACCGATGTCTTGGAGAAAAGGGTGAAAATGAAGTAAAATGGGGCCCCGCCAATATTTTCCTCCATATTCTTTTCCGAAAAAAAAGAAAAAGAGAAAAAATCAAAAAGGAAGAAAAGGAAAAAAGATTTTACAGTTTTTATCACTTTCCAAGAGAGTATAAGAGTTTTTACATCATTTTTCAAGAGACAAAATATTGTTGCATCTTTCCGAACTACGCGAACCTGATTCTCGTCTTCCGGGGCGGGGTACGTAAGCAACCCACATAGGGTCCGGTCATCCTAGTAAGCCTAGGTTTTTGGCTTCCGGGGTCGTGGCCAAATCTTGCATGATTAGCCGCTTTTGGCCACATCGGCCATTCTTGCAAAAATAAGGGACATTTTGCAAAGGTGGTTTGATTGCTCACACCTTAAGATCCTGAGTCCATGAGTCAGTGTCATATCACTCTAAGGTCCATCCATGTCAGGTTTGCGTCCCTAGTCACATTTGACCTCATCGGCCATTTTGCAAAACAGTCCATTTCCGCCAAAAAAGAATTCTTTAAGATCATGATTGTAGGGATATTAGGGTTATGAAAGCTTTAAATGGAATAATTCTCATGCTTAGGAGTCATCTTTGTCCAGTTTGCACTAATAGTCACTTTCAGCCACTTAGGCCAATCTGCAAATATAGCCGAATTGCGTCTTGCATTTGTCCACCAGGAAATATTGTGGTGTCATAGTAGTGTTCCGAGTCGTTAACCATATTCCCTTCATTCAGGTATGGACCCGCTGATTCGATCCAAAGTGCTGATGTTAACGAAGATTCCTAAGAAATTGGTCAAGTGGTGGAACATGTTTTCATCGTTAGAGCAACATGAATTGATGCGTAAAATGGGTACCCTAACTTCTTTTCTTGGTATCACACCTCGCCCAGACTTAGTGGAGGCAATGCTGACCTACTGGAACCCGCAAAACTTGACTTTCAAATTTGGGGAGTGTGAGATGACTCCCACCTTGGCAGAGATATCCGGCCTCACCCACCTCAGTTATATAGGCAAGAATATGATACTTCCCGGGACCACTCTAGGACGAGATTTCTCAATGATCCGGGCCTAAAAGATAACAAGCATTTAAAGTGCCTTGAGTAGTCTTGGATATCCTTGGATTATTTGTTTGCTAGATTCGGACCCCAGGATAGTTTTGACATCTTTTGGGATGAGTTTTGCACGACTAAAGCAAAATGGCAAAAACGTCACCTCGAAGCTTTCAGCCTTGCTTTGTTGGGATTATTGGTTATTCCGTTAGATGAGAGGCACATTAGCACCCATCTGCAGTCGGTGGTAATGGCACTATTTCATGAGAAGCAACACAAAGCCGTTACCGTTGTGCCAATGATCCTGGCAGAATTGTACCAAGCTTTGAGTGAAGTTAGGGGAGGCGTTAGGTATTTTGAAGGAAGTAACCTTTTGCTACAATTATGGATGATGGAGCATTTGCACGCAACCTCTTTGCTTTGTCTCATCGACCGTGCCTTGAGGGATCGGGTGGTATGCATCGAGCGTAGGATGAAATCTCCTAAGTTTACATACCTAATAGGTGTCACAGCTTGGACTGAGTTCTTTGGTTTAAGGAAAAACGAGAATGTTTTGTGGAGGTAGGCTACCTTTAGATGATATCTTAGTAGGATGCCTCATGCAGTCTTTCCTGATGCTGATAGGGCTCAAGTGTGTCAGATCATATACGCCGGTCAGGGTAATGTGACAGTTGGGTAGACGACAAGAGGAGCCTCCAACTTTGAACCTTCGGAGATACATCATGAATTTTAGCAAAAGGGTGGTTGACGAAATCAAGTACGTGCAATACTGGAACAATGCAAAAAGGATGAAGAAGGACACATTAGTAAAGGATATTTGCAGGCCCGAGTGCACTCAGGAGTACCTTATTTGGTTATAGTCCGCCCCACCAGGGATCAGTACCCCATTGCCAGCACAGCTTAGGGGGCGGGCGGCTCAGACAGTCGATTTTGAGGAGGCACCGGATCAAGATCCCAGGGTTAAGTTTGAGTTAATAAAGTCTCAGCTAGCAGAATTGGCAGCAAATGTGGAGCAACATAGCCAGTATTTGCTTAGGGTTGGTCTTCAGGAGGCAGGGGCACGGGCCAGGGTCTTCGTTCCTAGCATTGGCGCTTCTCTACGAGGCGTGTTGCAAAACTTGAGCGCAGCAGATAGCCCAGGACCATCCCAGCCAGGACAATTGCATTCAGGAGCAAGTTTAAGGGTCCATTCTGTTTAAATTTTTTAAGATTGTTTCATGTTGTCTTTATTTTCATGTCTTTCTAGGAATATTAAATCCTGTAAGTAGTGTCAAGGTCGGTCAAAGTGTAGTCAAGTGTGTCGGGTCTTCCATCATCATACTTATTATCAAAAGCTTTAAATGAAAAATCCCGAATTTTATTTTTTCCATCACTTTTTGGGTTTTATCAAGTCATTTTTGCATCAAAAGAGAGAAAGTGATGAGAGGTGTAGGGAAAAACATTGGAATAAGTAAATCGGAATGATGCCATACGACCTTGCGATCCTCACAGCCATTTTAGAACCGCTATTTGTTGCTAGGTGCATTGCACGTAATGTGATATTATTATCTGATAAATGCCCTAACGCTAACATATTGGTTTTGTGTTGTTGTCCTCTGTTATTCTCTAATTTTTTCAGGAAGGTGGTTAGTTTATTGGCATCCTGGAAAGTCATCTATACAATACCCGGTCAAAACGCCGAACAGTCATGGCTAGCAAGGAAACAAACACTGCAGTTGTAGACCCATCGAGAGAGATTATTGAATCAGAATCGGAATTGCAAGAGGGGGTCTGGAGGTTGAAACATCAGATGGCAGAAATGTATCAGGCATGGGTTAAAGGACACCCTCCACCCTCGTTCCCCACCAACTACACAGAAAAACCCTACTTCATTCCACCACTTTCTCAATCTCAGATGGCCAATATCATTGATCTTTCCCCACAACACGCACCTGGTTTCATCCCATACCACAATTACCCCGGCACTTCAGCCCAAACTTTTCATGCTCCACCAGTTAAAACAACCTCGTACCCTGCTCCAACGGCTGCTCCTATTTTTGTAGCCCCACCACAAACTACCCTTCATCGATCCTCTAGTGAACCCGCATTTCCTGCCCCGGATGCCCATTACCATGCACCGGAGCCCACTTTCAAAGTCCCAGACCCTTATTCCCACATCCCTCAATTTGAACCTCATGTTGAAACCAACAAATCCACCCAAGAATGCAGAGCAGGAAGAAATGCTTAGGAAGTTGCAGGGTCTTGAGCAATCGTTGAGAAATATGCAGGGGTTGGGGAACCAGGTGAGTGTGGCCTATAAGGATTTATGTTTGTTTCCTGATGTCCAACTACCTGCTGGATTCAAGATGCCCAAGTTCGACTTGTATGACGGACATGGGGACCCTGTTGCCCATCTAAGGGGTTATTGCAGCAAAATGAGAGGCGTTGGAGGAAAAGATGAACTACTAGTGGCCTACTTCAGCCAAAGTTTGAGTGGGACAGCTTTAGAATGGTACACCGGCCAGGACGTTAACAGGTGGTACACTTGGGACGATATGGCCCAGGCTTTCGCCCGACATTTCCAATACAACATAGACATTGTTCTAGACCGCCTGTCTCTGACCAAGGTAGAAAAGAAACCCAATGAAAGCTTTAGGGAATATGGGTTCTGATGGAGGGAGCAAGCTGCACGAGTCAGTCCTCCGATGGAAGAAGACGAGATGGTTAAATACTTCCTTCAAGCCTTGGAGCCCACTTACTATGGACATTTGATCTCAGCCATTGGTAAATCTTTTAATGATGTGGTAAAAATGGGAGAAATGGTGGAAGAAGAGCTCAAGTCGAGTAAGATCATGAGTTATTCTGCTATAAAAGCAACTACCCAGGCAATCCAAAGCGGTAGCGGAAGTTTGCTAGGCAAGAAAAAGAAGGAATATGTCGCTATGGTTGTCTCCGGATCATGGCAGGGCCAGAGGGGTTCACCTCACCAATACACCCATCTTCGACCCAGACCTCAAACTTACACCCAAGCTCCATATAATACACCTCAACATTACTTTTCCCAGCCAAACCCCCAAGACTTAGCCAGATCACCCTAATATTTTGTTCACCATGCACAGTCATATGTTCAACCCTCTCCTTACCCACAATGGCGTGCCCCTGATCCACAGAACACCTACCCAGCTCCACAAAATGCCTACCCATCTCCACAACCTTATCAAAACCCCGATGGTCCACACTTTCGACCAAGACCAGATTATAGGAGAGAGAGGCAACAGCGGAAACAAACTTTTACCCCGCTTGAAGAATCCTATGGCAGTCTATTCCAAAGATTAAGGCAATTGGACGTCTTGAGGCCAATTGAGTCAAAAAGACCAAACCCTTCTCCAAACAACCTTGATTATTCCCTAAGATGTGCCTATTGTTCTGATGCTCCAGGCCATGACATAGAGAAGTGTTGTCATTTGAAACGAGCAATCCAAGAACTCATTAATACAAACCAAATTGTAGTCCAAAACCCAAACACTCTAAACATCAACCAAAACCCTCTGCATGAAGAGACACATATGATTGAAGTAGTTTACAAGGACGGGGAGCCCAAGAACTCTTATAAGTCCATCATGATGATTTGGGCTAGTGAAAACAATTTGGTTAAAGATCCAGATTCCACCAAAGCAAAGCCTATGACAGTTGAAGGGGCGACAGAAAAGCCGAGTCCTTTCAATTTGAAATCACCAGTGTTGGTCGTGAAAGGGATGCCAAAAGATATTGAGGCCAATCCAGAAAACTCAAAAGTGATAGTACCAGTGATTCCAAGTAAGCCTGTCCTAGTTGTGAAAAGGGCTCCTACTACCCCTATCATCATTAAACCTGTAACCCAGCTACCGGTGATTGATACCAAGGCTGTTCCATTGAATGACAAGCAAGTGATAGTGACATACAAAGGAAAAGAAGTAGAGGAAGAAGTTAATGAAACTGGAGGATTGACTCGTTCTGGGAGATGTTTCTCCCCAGAAGAACTAAGGAAATCCAAGCCATTCAAAGATAATCAATTGCCAATAAAGAAGTCGGTTACCGAGGAAGAGGTTGAGGAGTTTTTGAAAAGATGAAGGGGCAGGATTATTCCATTATAGAACAGTTAAGGAAAACACCAGCTCAGATCTCTCTTTTATCTTTGCTGATACACTCGGACGAACATCGCAGGGTCTTGATGAAGATTTTAAATGAGGCACATGTTCCTGATAAGATCACAGTGAACCACTTGGAAAAGATAGCTGACAAGATCTTCGAAGCAAATAGGATCACTTTCTCAAATGACGAACTTCCTATCGAAGGTACAGAACACAACCGAGCTCTCTATCTCACAGTGAAGTGCGAAGATGCTGTTGTTTCGAGGGTTCTGGCTGACAATGGCTCTACTGCAAATATTTATCCTTTGTCTACTCTGCAAAAACTGAAGATCGGCACCGAAAGGATCCGCTTGAACAGTATATGCGCTCGAGGCTTTGACGGAGGAGGTAAAGATTCTGTCGGAGACATAATGCTCGAATTGTCAATAGGGCCAGTTGAATTTACCATGGAATTCCAAGTGGTGGATGTAGCTGTCTCCTACAATCTGTTGTTGGGAAGGCCTTGGATACATGATGCTAAGGCAGTCCCGTCCTCTCTACATCAAATGGTGAAGTTAGAATGGACAGGCAAGAAATAGTTGTGCACGGTGAGGAAGATTTGCCAGCCTGCAACGACACAATTATTCCGTTCGTTGAAGCTAAAGATGATAAAGGACCTTGGGTTTTTCAAACATTCGAACAGTGTCCATTGAGAAGATCACCGAAGGAGAATGCATTCCGAGTCCCAAGCTATCCTTTGCATCTGTCATGGTTGCAACTGAAATGTTGAAGAATGGTTTTGTGCCAGGCAAGGGTCTGGGATCATCTCTGTAAGCTATTGTGCATCCAATATGCCCCAATGGGAATTATGGTACATTTGGTTTGGGATTCACGCCCACAGAAGAGGACATGAAAAGGTTTAAGAATTCAAAATAGAAGGTATGGTTACTCTCCAAGCCAGTCCCACACATCTCCAAGTCTTTTATCAAACCAGGAGCCGAAAAATCTCCAACTTCCTTAATTCCAGAACCTATGGTCAATGTTGATGAAGAGATAACCAAAGGGTTCCGAAGTCTCTTCAAAGAGGTTAATATGGTAGAGATTGGTGAAGGCTCTAGCAAAGAAGATATGCAATTTGTTGGCCCAAACGTGAAGCTAAGCAATTGGGAAGTTACTCCTCTCCCCACCAGGAAGGAGTTTTGGTAGTTTGCTTTATTTCCTTTTCTGTTATCTAGGTCGTTTCAGGGTTGTAATCCGGATCTTTCTTTTTAAGTTTTGCTTATCTTGACGCTCAGACCTTGCTATCCTTTTACTTACAATGAAATGCAATTTCGCGTTTTCCATTATTCTTAATAGTATTTTTTTTTATTTCGTACAGTTCTTTTTGTGCTGGTTGCAGTGACATGACATGCATGAGGAATTTTCAGTCGAGCTCTAAAAGCCAATCTAATTCTCAAATAACAATCCAAGAAGTAGAGTATGATGATTAAATAGAATATGATGAAGAAGCGGCATTTGAACAAATCAGCAAAGAGCTAAAACAATTTGAAGAAAAACCAAAACCTAATTTGAGTGAGACTGAAGGAATCAATTTAGGGGACCAGGATAATGTTAGGGAAACCAAGATAAGTGTGCATCTAGAACCATAGGTGAAGGAGGAAATAATCAGAACATTGGTTGAGTACAAAGATGTCTTTGCCTGGTCATATACCGAGATCCCGGGTTTGAGCACCGATCTGGTAGTCCATAAATTGCCAACCGATCCAGCATGTCCTCCTGTCAAGCAAAAGTTGCGAAAGTTCAAGCCCGATATGAGTATGAAGATCAAAGAAGAAATCACAAAGCAGCTCATTGCAAGGGTCATTCGGGTCACTCGATATCCTATTTGGTTAGCCAATGTTGTGCCAGTACCAAAAAAGGATGGTAAGACCAGGGTCTGTGTTGATTACCGTGATCTCAACAAAGCAAGCCCAAAGGATGATTTTCCATTGCCGAACATTCACATTCTGATCGATAATTGTGCCAAGCATGAAATCGGGTCTTTTGTGGACTGTTACGCAGGATATCATCAGATCTTGATGGACGAGGAAGATGCAGAAAAGACAGCATTCATCACGCCATGGGGAACGTATTGTTACCGGGTAATGCCATTTGGTTTGAAGAATGCTGGGGCAACTTACATAAGGGAAATGACCACCATGTTTCATGACATGATACATAGTGAGATTGAGGTTTATGTAGATGATGTGATCATAAAGTCAAAGAAGCAGTCTGATCATGTCAAGGACCTCAGAAAGTTTTTCCAAAGGCTCCGCAGGTACAACCTCAAGCTCAATCCAGCAAAATGTGCATTTGGTGTCTCGTTTGGGAAACTACTAGGATTCGTGGTCAGTCGACGCGGTATTGAATTGGATCCGTCAAAGATCAAAGCTATTCAAGAATTATCGCTGCCAAAGACCAAAACAGAGGTAATGAGCCTACTTGGAAGGTTAAATTACATCAGCAGGTTTATTGCTCATCTCACAACGACCTGTGAGCCCATCTTTAAGATGCTGAAGAAGAATGCTGCAGTCAAGTGGACTGACGAATGTCAAGAAGCATTGATAAAATCAAGAGGTGCTTGTCGAACCCAGCGGTACTGGTCCCACCAGAGCCGGGAAGACCTCTAATTCTTTACTTAACAGTCTTGGACAATTCTTTTGGTTGCGTGTTGGGTCAACATGACATCACGGGAAACAAGGAACAAGCAATCTATTATCTTAGTAAGAAGTTCACTCCCTATGAGGTTAAGTACACTCTTCTCGAGAGGACATGTTGCGCCTTGACTTGGGTGGCACAAAAGTTGAAGCATTATCTGTCATCCCACACTACTTACCTTATTTCTCGCACGGATCCTCTGAAATACATCTTTCAAAAGCCTATGCCCACCGGAAGACTTGCAAAGTGGCAAATTTTACTTACAGAGTTTGATATCATCTATGTGATTCGGACCGCGATGAAAGCCCAAGCCTTGGCCGACCATTTGGCCGAGAATCCGGTGGATGATGAATATGAGCCACTAAAGACTTATTTTCTTGATGAAGAGGTTATGTGTGTCGACGAGGTTGATCATGATGAAAAGCCAGGTTGGAAACTTTTCTTTGATGGAGCTGCTAACATGAAAGGGGTTGGAATAGGGGCTGTACTTATCTCTGAAACAGGACAGCACTACCCTGTAATAGCCCAGCTTCGATTTTATTGCACCAACAACATGGCTGAGTACGAAGAATGCATTTTGGGTATGAGGTTAGCTATAGACATGGGAGTCCAGGAAATACTTGTTCTAGGAGACTCAGATCTTTTGGTCCACCAGATTCAAGGAGAATGGGAAACTCGAGATTTGAAGCTCATACCTTATCGACAGTACTTGCATGATCTTTGTCAACGCTTCAGGTCAGTTGAATCTAGACATATTTCCAGGATTCATAATGAGATTGCTGATGCCTTGGCCACCCTAGCATCAATGTTACATCATCCAGACAAGATTTATGTCGACCCATACATATCCAAGTTCGTGATCAACATGCCTATTGTAATGTGGTGGAAGAGGAAATCGATGGCGAGCCTTGGTTCCATGGTATCAAGGAATACATCAGATTAGGGGTATATCCGGTATATGCTACAAGTAACCAAAAGAGAACCATTCGACATCTGGCCAGTGGATCTTTCTTGAACGGAGGAATCTTGTACAAGAGGACTCCGGATTTAGGATTGCTGAGGTGTGTAGATGCTAAAGAGGCTTCAGTTATCATGGCCGAAGTACATTCTGGAGTTTGCGGTCCACATATGAATGGGTATGTATTGGCAAAGAAGATACTTCGAGCAGGTTATTATTGGCTCATCATGGAACGTGATTGTATCAGCTTCGTTCGCAAGTGTCATTAGTGCCAGGTACACAGTGATTTGATTCATTCTCCTCCATCCGAGTTACACACAATGTCTGCACCCTGGCCCTTTGTTTCTTGGGGGATGGATGTTATTGGGCCAATCGAGCCAGTAGCATCAAACGGGCATAGATTTATTCTGGTGGCCATTGATTACTTTACCAAGTGGATTGAAGCTGTAACTTTCAAGTCCGTAACTAAGAAGGCAGTGGCGGATTTTGTTCATTCAAACATCATTTGCCGATTCATAGTTCCCAAGGTGATCATCACAGACAATGCTGCTAATCTCAACAGTCATTTGATGAAAGAGGTATGTCAACAGTTCAAGATTATGCATCGGAATTCCACTCTGTATCGTCCTAAGGCAAATGGAGCTGTTGAGGCTGCTAATAAGAACATAAAAAAGATACTTCATAAGATGGTGCACAGTTCTCAACAGTGGCATGAAAAGTTGTCTTTTGCATTACTGGGCTATCGCACGACTGTTCGCACCTCAGTGGGTACAACTCCTTATCTGCTGGTATATGGAACTAAGGCAGTTATACCTGCGGAAGTTGAGATTCCATCTCTTCGGATCATTGCAGAAGCCGAAATTGATGATAATGAGTGGGTCAAAACCCGACTCGAGCAGTTGAGTCTGATTGATGAGAAAAGATTGGCTGCAGTATGTCATGGTCAATTGTATCAGAAGAGAATGGCTAGAGCATACAACAAAAGGGTGCGCCCCCGGAAATTTGAAGTGGGCCAAATGGTATTGAAACGCATTCTTCCTCATCAGGTGGAAGCTAAGGGCAAATTCGCTCCAAATTGGCAAGGACCGTTCGTTGTGACGAAAGTGTTACCTAATGGTGCTCTGCATTTAACAGACGCGGAAAGCAGATGTACAGATATGGCCATCAATTCCGATGCCGTTAAGAGGTATTGCGTATGATTTCTTTGCTCATTCTTAATTGTATTTTGTACTTGGCATGCTTGAAAGTTGAAATGACGAAGGCATTTTGTTCCACTACCCAAACACTTTCATCCTTTGCGACCCCTTTTGAGCCTTATTTATTTGTCTTTTCATAGCCCTCTTTTGGAATCAATAGCAGAAATAAGGAAAAAGAAGAAGAAGGAAAGAAAGAAAAGAAAAGAAAAGAAAGAAAGAAAGAAAAAATAAAAAAAATAAAAAGGAAAAGAAAAAAAAAGAAGAGAGAAAAAAAAGAGAAAAAAAAAAAGAAAGAAGAAAGAAACAAACAAACAAAAGGAAAAGGGAAAAAGGTTTGAACTATGTTTGACCTGATTCCTTTTTAAGGATACGTAGGTAGCTTTATGGTTTGGTCTCATCAAAATAAAAATTAAAAAAATCCCCACAGACCTCAAAGAAACTGGGGCAGAAGTTTCGAATTCGAAAAGATCTGATTCCGAAAGTTGTAATTTTTACCCCTATCTCATCCTGAATTATTTTGAGCCTTCATGCCGCATTTCTTTCTAACTCTGTCCAAAAGCCTATATTACGGTCCAAAGAAAGCCCTTCCGATCAATCTTTGAGGATGCCGGGTCAAGCGAAAATAGAGGCATGATGTGCATCAAGGGCAACACTCCCTTCATGAAATGAGAGAAATATAAAATGAGAGAGTCTTATTGTTGAAAACCCTTACGGGCACCATAAGGCGATGGTGAGATGAGAGAAAATTTAAAATGAGAGAGTCTTATTGGTGAAAACCCTCACGAGCACCATAAGGCGATGGTGAGTTGAAAGTTCAACAAGTGAGAGAAGCTGGCCAGTGAAATTTCCGGGACACTACAAGTCGAGTAGGCTCGCCATTTTACAGAGAAATGGGGTCATTGAAAGACGGTTGATGAGGTATGGACTCACGCCATGAGCCAAATATGATTGGTTGAACAGACTGGGCCGATCAATCCGAAATGCATGTCATGATTATTGGAACTGGTTGCTTCCCCCCAGATAAGTCTTTCTTTTCTAAATTTCCCTCATATAATCATCTGTGTTCAAAGTTTCCTTTTGTCCAAAATCATTACACTTTACTTTTGAGCCTATTTTCATGAGTTTCCTTCGAATTAGTCCATGCCGAATAAGCAGGAAAGGGTTTCAAAGCTTACTACCAGCTTCTAAATTGCACAAAGCTGAACTCGGCCAAACATATCACGAGGGATATAATTTAGAATGAGCGGTACGCAGATAACCGAAGTTTAGGCAATAAGGTGATTTTTGAGTTTTGAGAAAATACAAGGATGCAGCTGCGTTCGGAATAAAAATGCAATGCAACAACAACTCTTTGCTCGTTCAAAGCAGTTGATCAGGATGAAGCATGGCAGTTAGTAGGAGCAGATCCCCAGCAAGAGTTAAAACTTGAATATATTCACCAGCAGGAGCAGACCCTCAGCAATGATGCTGCAAACTAACCACCACATTTTTCAAACTAACAAGATTTTATTTATCTGAAATAGGAAGCATGAAAATTTGTCGATCCACAAAGCCCTTTTGTAAAGAAGACACGGCTCGGGAGGCAAAAGTTTCTAGTCAACAATTCTCCAAGCAGAGAGCATGGCTCAGGTAAATTCACTTTCGGCTTTTCAGGACCCTCCTGGATAATGGGATTTAGTCTTTAAATTTTCAGGACCCTCCTAGATAATGAGATTTAATTTTTAAGTTCTCAAGACCCTCCTGGATAATGAAATTTAATTTTTAAATTTTCAGGACCCTCCTGGATAATGGGATTTAGTCATTAAATTCTTAGGACCCTCCTGGACAATAGGATTTAATTTTTAGTTCGCAGGACCCTCCTGGATAATGGGATTTAATTTTAGTTTTCAGGACCCTCCTGGATAATGGGATTTAATTTTTAGTTCGCAGGACCCTCCTGGATAATGGGATTTAATTTTAGTTTTCAGGACCCTCCTGGATAATGGGATTTAATTTTTAGTTTCAGGACCCTCCTGGATAATGGGAATTTAATTTTAGTTTCAGGAGCCTCCTGGATAATAGAAATTTAATTTTATATTTCTCAGGACCCTCCTGGATAATGGGATTTAGTTTTTTAAATTCTTAGAAGTTTTAGGGTAACATAATTCGATTAATCCTCGCAAATATGTCCAGGTTCCAAACTGGAGCAGAAAAATTTCTTTGTTTTGTTGTTTTGTGGTAATATCAGCCGCCTACCTGGAAAATGAGGGAATACATTCAAGCTTAACTAAATCCCCAGCAGTCTCACATTTTGAGTATATATCTTTCAACACAACACTTGTTTAGAAAAATGAACTTTATTAGGAACAACCCGTAACATGGGATTTAGGAACTTGGGTCAACCATACTTGAAACTTACGGGATCATCATGAAATTCGACTATAGAGAGAAGTTTAGCCAACATATCTTGATTAAGCTTTCTTTATGTTATTACAACGTCCCAACACCTCTAGCAATATCAATCTATAGGAAGATAGCGAAAATCGGATAGTAATTAGAAGGATTCTCATGGTGTAATTCTCTGAGGAATTTTGTCAAACACCTATTATGCAAAAATCGACTACAAGGCTCTACAATGGTAATCCCTTCCTCCCTCAACCAATTTAAACAAGAAACTACCCAAAATAGTTCAACAACCCTACATACTACCACCTAATGTCACATGCATGGCCTATCTCCAACTCCACAATCTATTTAGACATTAAACAAACTTGCATGGCCTATCTTCCATGATTCTTGAATATTGGTGCAAGAATGGGTGATTAGAATGCTAGGTCTTCTCCTTCTCTCTCTAAAATACTCTTACTTCTCACTAAAAACCAAAAGACATTCGCTTCAAAATGATCCCCAAAGGCTATTTATCAAAATGGGGCCGCGTTATAAAAATAGGTAAATGAACCCTCCGAACTCAAGTCTGCTGTCGCAAAATAGATATGCGGCCCAAAAAATGGATCGCCAAAGTGATACCAAAAACTGGGCTGGTCTGGATAGGTCTGCTGTCTGCACCACTTATGCGGCCTAGAAATGGGCCGCAAAATCACCCTTCGAAATTCTTCATGTTAAATTTGCGACGGAAGTGCAGACCACGAAACAGGTATGCGATTGCATAATGGATCGCGGAACAACCTTCAAAATTCAACAAATTTTCTGCTCAACTCCGCGAAGGGTATGCGGCCCGCAGAAAGATTCTGCGGTCGCGAATTTGACCGGATAATTGGCCCTTCAACAAAACTTTTCCACCAATACCTCGATGCATTATTCAATCCAAAAAGTCCGTATCGCGGCGAGCTACCTCCGAATACATTACCCTACCTCGGCGCCACAAAACTTGAACTCCTTGGAAAAATTTCACGAGGCCTTACATAAAAGTATAATATCGACAAGAATCTTAGTGAAAAGGTGATGCTTGTATCTTAGTAAGAGAGAGAAAATCTTTTTGTCAAATTGTGTTCTTACAAATAAATGTCACATGCCCCTGTCGTTGTCTCTTTTTTCTATATATATATATATATATATATATATATAGGACATTTTCTAAGAAACCCTAATAGCAAAAGTGAAGAGAATATCCGCTAGAATATTCTCTTTTAATATCCTATCCTGACAAACTAGCTGTTACAGATCCTATCATCGATATTCAACCTCGACCTCTACCCTTGTTGACATCTCGACTATGGCTCATGTCGACACTTCGGCCAAGGACTTTGCTGCTTCTTGGATCGTTTCGACTAACGTCTTGCATCATTATGACGTATTTTCCTGTTGCGTTGCTTCGTTTCTCGTGTGCCTTTGGATTGAACCTGTCGCTTCGATTACGGCGCCAATAATGACGAACCATTTTTGGTTTTGCCCGACTCAGCTCGCGTCGTATGTCTACAAACTTATAAGGATGCTCACCAAATTTGGAGAGTTGGCCAGGGTCGACCTCACACTTTGACACTTGACGCACCTATTCGCCCCCAGCTTTTATAGGGGGACAATGCTGAATCTTCGCCATTGAGTAGGTAAATATTTGGCGGTGAAGATGGACGACAAGGCTAACCGCCAATTCTGGCTCAATGTTTTCTTTGTTAGAATTGAGGACGTGGTGGCCAATGTCGATGGTTTCCCTGAAGCTTGGAATTGGACTCGTAAGTACGCGCTTCCTTATTTGTAGGTATCTAATTTTTCCTTTGTGTTTGGACATGGTTCTAACCTCCCGCCCCTTCTTGTGTAGCTACGCGTTCGCCTGCACCTTTGGCGGACGATATTTCTAATTGGGTGGATTGGCTCCTTCCTTATATCATGGGGATACGTGAATGATCGGGCTTCTTCATAAGGTTTGGGCCCCATCTCCATTTGATTGGTAAGTTATTCTCGTATTTGGCCTCTTAGTTAAACTCTTTTGTGGTTTTCTTTGGCTGAATTTTCTTTTTTGTACTTCCCTTAACTTTAGCTAGGGGGCCCTCGAGGAGGTCGAGAGCTCCCACACCCGCATTCCGTAATAGGAAAGCTTCTGCCTCTTCGGCTCTTGCCTCTTCTATGAACGCGACTAATTCGGCTCACTCATCGGTCCAGCCCGTTGCTTCTCTGATATCTGTTCCTTCTTTAACTGCAGAGACTTCGGCCGTAGAGCCTACGACTTCTCCTTTGTACCATCTCAAAGATGAGGAAGAGGAGTCGTTGCCAGGTGATGGGGACTTGATGCCTCGTAAAAGGAGATCGGTAGACGTCGGAGACGGGGTCGCCCGGGCCGTTGGCTCAGTAGCGGGTGATTTTACACTGTGCGAGACAGCGATGATTGTCATTGAAGATGATGTCGGGCCGATGTCTGAGATTTTGAGGTCAGTGGAGGCCGACGAGGGTATGTCTCTCCCTGTTGTGATGACGGAGGCCGAAGGGCCGGCCACTAGAGCTTTTGACACTTCGCGGCAAGAAGAGCCGTCGACTTCGCGACCAGCTAATGATACTTCTTTGCCAACTGATGGGAGAGGCAAAGGCGTTGCTGAAGAAGGCTATGAGACGGGTTCAGACATTGATGCTGGTGAACCGAGGATGATGGATGAGACCTAGCTCGACGTAAGGTTGGAGGGGTCTACGAGGACCATTGCGATCCCTATGGATCGTGATCTGTTGAAGAATATGGAGAAGGTAGTTCCCGCTCTCGGCCCTCTTTTCTCCGAAATAGAGGGTAAAACCCTCAAAGAACTGGACGATGTCACCTTGTCAAGGAGCATAGCCGGCCTTGCTCTCAGGGTGAGTATTTTAGGGCTTCATCCTTGTGTGTTTTTTGTGTTTAGTGTTTTGTTTTTGTTAGCAGGGGCATTTTCATTTTTGCTTTCCTTCTTTTTCTTTTTGTGATTGCAGACCATGATTTTTGAGATTGAAAGTGCCCGAAGGGAGGAGAAGCGTAGGGAAATACTTAAGAGGTTGAAAAACAAATATTTCGAGTATCGCAAACCTGCAATTTCGCAGGCGGTTTGGTGAGCAGGGCAATTTGCAAGCCCTTCGTGATGAATTGAAGGAGAAGGATGATGAGCTGGTGAGAGTCATTGAGAAGTGCAGCGTCCTTGAGGGGACATAGAGGAGTAAGGAAGAAGAGCTTGAGGTCAGTAGAGCCGTAGAGGCCTAGTGCGGTGACCTTCAGGCGCAAATGGTCGAGATGCACAAGCAATTGGAGGAATGTTGTCTCCATATAGAGGTCCTTAATGGCGAAGTCACTGAGAAAGTGGAAGAGTTGGAGAAGGCTGAGGCGGAGCGGCCGGAGGCTTTGAGTAAGGCAGAGTCCCTTGAGGTGGTGATTCGAACTCTCCATTCTGAGCGGGAGAATGAATTAACAATGGCTAGGCTCAAGGAAGAACGAATTGATGAAAGGATCGGGGAGCTGGAAAGAGAGGCCTGTGTTCTCCATGATCGAGTGGTTGCCTTAGAGGCCGAGAAGGCTCAATTACTGGCACAACCGTCCTTTTCCCGTACTTCGGACTTTCCCAACGTTCCTCGAGACTTATATGAGGAGTGGATTCATACCGAGGCCCAGTTAGATATCTTTCAAGATTTGCATGCGGCAGGGTCCGTTTCAGATGAAGTCCTTGAAGGTGTTCGTGTGGGTATAATCCTGCTACACCTGAGGCCGGCGAAGGCGACGATGAAGGTGTGGATCAACTTGAGGAGGCTGCATGGTATGATACCACATACCCGGAGGGCGAAGGTGACGGTGGCGAGGGGGACCAAGGTGGCGAGGGCACTGGTGGCCAGGGCGGTGACGGAGTAGAAGATCGCGATAGTGGTGCTCAATAGTCTTTTCTTCTTTTCTTTTTTGTAAGCTTTTGTGTATTTTTGGCGGCGTCTTCATGATCCTTTGTAAATATAATTTTAAGTATGAAATGCCAAATTTGTTCTCTGCATCTGCTTCTTTTCCCGTGGTTTGCTTTCTGTCCTTGTATGTTTTTGCTTTTGTTGCTTGTGCATTGGAACGTGGCCGAGATCGTCGACTTGTTTGGTTATGACCTTTCGTTACATTACGGCCGAGGACCCATAGGTATTTATTCGAAGGAGGTCGATCATAACTTTTCGTTTAAGTTGCGGCCGAGGGCCGGTTGTTAGTTCGAGCGAGATCGAACGTGACCTGAACTTAGTTATAGCCGAGGGCCGATAGGTGTTAGTTCGAACAAGGTCGATTATAACTTTTATTTACTCATGGCCAAGGGCCGGTAGGTGTTAGTTCGAACAAGGTCAATCATAAATTTTATTTACTCATGGTCGAGGGCCGGCAGGTGTTAGTTCGAACAAGGTCAAATTATAACCCGTATTTAATTATGGCCGAGGGCCGATAAGTGTTAGTTCGAACAAGGTCGGACATAACCTGTATTTTAATTATGGCCGAGGGCCGGCAGGTGTTAGTTCGAATAAGGTCGAACATAACATCTATTGTGTTAGTTCGAACAAGGTCGAACATCACTTGTATTTAATTATGGCCGAGGGCCGGTAGTTGTTAGTTCGAACAAGGTCGAACATAACCTAAATTTGAGAGAAATATGCTAGTAAGTGTAGACATATAATTTTTGACCCACACGTTAGAGTTACGTCTAATAGTCATAGTATTTTTAGGATAATTATTTGAGCTTATTTTCACAGGAATTCACCTCTTTATTAAATTTAATTCTATTTTAGGTACAAAAATTAAAAATACAAATATATAGTCCCAACTTTATCTTTAACAATGTTTTATTTAATTCAACTAAAAGTCTTATTTGTGGGTACTTTAAATTAGATGTTCAGCTGGTTTTGGCCCAAGTTTGGCAAATTTCTTGAAGCCCAAATTCAGCATAAAAGCCCAAAAACTCAACCCAATAACTGAAGCCTACTCTTTCTCTCTCTCTCTGCCGCGTGGGATAACGGCCTCTGACAAAAATCTTCAAAAATCCTCGCACATACACTCCACACCAACGATAGACGACTCCACACTCATTATTAACAGATTTTGGGAGATTCTGGAGGAGGTTATCCATCTTGGAGAGCAAGAACGAGGAGAGGGTTTTAAGGAGAAGATCTGAGTTTTTCAGAGAGGATTTGAGAGTCTTCTTCTCCTTCTTCCTCAAATTTCCTTTACAAAAAAACAAAAAGACAGAGTGACATAGACTTCCTCTTCTTCGATTTCGATTGGAGTGGGAAAGAGTTTTTTAAGAATCAATCTCAATCGAGGGGTACTTGGGTTCGACCTAGCTGCTGGTTTGAGTTCCGATAGTGGTTCGTGGCCTTTTGCTAGCATAGACTTTCAAAACAACAGTAGGAACTCTCTACCAGGTTCATATCTTAATTTTCATTTACTCTATTTGTACGATTGAAGCATGATAAAGCTATGAATACTTGTTCTAGATGGTTAACTCCATAAATTGATATACTCAAATTATACTTTCGCAAATAAAGTAGAGCAGTTGATGCCACAATGCAATACACTAACCAAGAAGTTAAAACAGAAACATAAGATTGGTATGCATTTGGTGTTGAATTTGCGACCACATAACTGATATACGGTTCACATTTTGAACCTAACCACCAGAAACACTGGATTAGTCTACATCTTGGGGTTGACTCTGCAACCGCATAACTGATATGCGTCTCGCATATGGGATCTACGATAGCAAATCCCTATTTGCGGTGACGGTTTGTTCTTTTTCTTGTCTTTCGTGGCTCTTTAGATCGGGTTTGGTTAAATGCATGTAATAAAAGTTAAAAGAACAAGGTCACGAACTGAACTTTTATCTTTGTTTATTTTAGACCTCATTTTCTTATCTTGATATATTACTCGCTAGTAGCATGTTTAGGCCGACCACGCTTGGGTAGGCAATACTAGGATGTTTTATTAGTCTTTTCGAGGCGAGAGGTCGTTCCTTAGTTAAATTTATCCGGGGAATGCCCCGAAGGACTTGTGTATTTGACATTCCGGGGAATGCCCCGAGGTATTTGTATATGAGGATCAAAAGTGAAACTTGTCGTACTTTGAATTTGTTTTCCTTCTTTATTATGTGGGAATGACCTCAAGCCTCTTGTGTGTTTTTTTTAATCTCAATTCAAATGTATTAAAATCCAACTGAATCGAGTACGCAACCATGACTTCACGGGATTTGGGGAATGCCTAATACCTTCTCCCCGAATCAAATGAACCCCCTTACCCAACTCTTTGGTATGAACTTGACTTTAGGTCCAAGTTCTAAAACGGTGGCCTGGCACACCAGAATCACTTGTCAGGTGGCGACTCTAAATTTTCATGATTAATCCATCTCTTTGTCACTTTCCAAATTAGAAACTATTAAGCCTTTTTATCCAAAAGGGTTTAGTGATGTCTCGCAGCCCCGAGAAGGAGGAGTGACAGTAAGTGTAAAGTTTATTGCCTTGACATTGTTGCAATTGTTACGTACTTGAGAAATTTATAGATTTTAGGTGTTGGCTGGCGTTTCCAGTCCCAGTCCCGGCCTATCTAGTCCCTTCATTGGTTGATCTAGAGAGTAGTGAGAGATCGAGCAATGAAATAGTAACCAGGGCCTTGCCTTCGCGTACTTCGACTTGGAGTGTTCCCTTCATCGCCTCGTTAAAACCTCCTAGAGAAAACCCAGCTGGGACAAAACTCAAGCGAGGGAAAAAAGAGTACGACTTAGGGGAAACTTTTTCTCTTAGAAGTTGAAGTATTTGAGGTGGTTGATATTCCAGTTGTTTGGTAGTAGCTTTTCTTCCATTGTTTCTAGTTGAAATGATCCTTTATTTGCTTTTGCTGTGATTTTATACAGACCGTCCTAATTTGTTACCAGTTTGCCTTCCCTGGGATTTTTGCTCGCTTGGGTTTTATCTTTCAGTACGTAGTCCCCGACTTTGAGCGGCCTGAGCTTTACTTTCTTGCTATAATAGCGTTCTACTTACTATTTTTGGCGATCATTCTTATGTAGGCCATATCTCTTCCTTCGTCGACTTCGTCGAGTTCCTGCATTCTGCCCTCATCATTGTTTGTGCTACTCTCGTGGGAGTATCTTAGACTGGGCTCTCCGACCTCAACTGGTATTACTGCCTCGGTCCCGTAGACCAAAGAGTAGGGCGTCTCTCCTATGCTCGTTTTCGGAGTTGTTCGGTCTGCCCATAAAACTTCTGGTAGTACTTTCGGCCACAGTCCCTTGGCCTCCTCAAGCTTCCTCTTCATGATGTTTAGTATCAATTTGTTAGAGGACTCTGCTTGCCTGTTGCCTACGAGGTGGTACGGGGTTGTGAGTATTCTTTTGATATGCCATTTCTGGAAAATTTGGCTGTTTTCTTTCCCGTAAAATTGGAGTCCGTTGTCACAGCTGGTTTCTTTGGGAAGGCCAAATCGGCATATGCTATTTCTCCATCTTTAAGTGATTACTTCCTGTTCCCGTATTTGGGCGAATGCTTTTACTTCCACCCACTTAGAGAAATAGTTAGTTAAAACTAAAAGGAATTGCACATTACCTCGTCCTGCCGGGAGGGGGCCCACGATGTCCATTCCCCATTTGATGAATGGACAAGGGGAGTTGACTGATTGGAGGTGTTCGCCTATTTGGTGAATCATTAGGTCGTACTTCGGCATTGCTTTCATCTTTTTATGAAGTCCGCAGCCTCTTTTTTTATGGTGGACCAGTAATATCCCGCCCATATGAGGCATCTGACTAGTGATCGGTTGCCGGAATGAGCCCCGCAATGGCCTTCGTGGATCTCTTCAAGGACGAGCCGAGTTTGGTTTGGGCTAGTCCATTCACCAAAGGGCCGCCGTAGGTTCTTTTGTATAGGTCGTTATGGAGGATACTGTATTCGGCTGCTTGCATTGTTAGTTTCCTGACCTCTTTTTTATTGCTTGGAGTGTGCCGTCCTGCAAGTATGCAATAATACGATTGCGCTAGTCCCAAGTTAAGTTAATGGTTCTCACCTTGATTTGGTATATCAATGAGTTGAGGAGATGGACCACGTTTGGTCTCCTGTTGTGATGCTTTTGGTGACTGCGGCTAGTATAGCGAGGCCATCTGCCTCGGCGTTCTGTGCTCGTGGAATTTGGTCGAGTTGACATTCGTCGAACTCGGGCAGCAACTTGCAGATTTCGGTCTGGTATATTTGCAATCTTTGTTTCTTGATTTGGAAAGTCCTTGTGACTTGGTTGACTACGAGCTGTGAATCACAACGTAGTTTTAACTATTTTGCGCCATACTTGAGCGCTAGTCTCAAACCTGCAATGACGGCCTAATACTCGGCCTCGTTGTTAGTCATGTCGGGGCACCTTATGGATTGGCGAATTACTTCGCCTGTTGGGACTTTGAGTATGAGTCCCAATCTGGACCCCGACGCATTGGATGCGCCGTCGGTGTATAGGACCCAGAGGTCTTGTGTTTGAGGGGAAGTTGGGACGGCTTCCCTTTTAACATCAGACATTATTTTTGCGCTAAAGTCAGCGACGAAGCCAGTGAACACTTGTGACTTTATCGTTGTTCGTGACTAGTACGTGATATCGTGCTAGCTTAGCTCGATGGCCATTTGGCCAGCCTTCCCGGTAGCTCGGGTTTATGTAAAATGCTTCTTAGGGGGAAATTTGTGATGACCGAGATGGGGTGACACTGGAAATACGGTCTAAGCTTTTGTGAAGCTACAACTAAGGCCAAAGCCAGTTTCTCGAGGTGCAGGTACCTCGTCTCGGTATCGACTAGCGTCTTGCTAATGTAATAGATGAGAGATTGCGTACCTTTATTTTCTCGAATTAGGCCGGCGCTTACAACTACCTTGGATACAGCTAGATATACGAGGAGACGCTCCCCCGGCTCTGGTTTAGAAAGCAAGGGCGGTCACGACAAGTATGCCTTTAGTTCCCTCATATTCTAGACGCTTTTCGAAGTTCATTAGAGGCTGTTATATTTCTTAAGTACGCTACAGAATTTATGGCACCTATCCTACGACCGCGAGATGAACCTTAATAGGGCGGCGATGCGGCCAGTCAACCTTTGGACCTGTATTTTGGTGGTCAAGAGTTCGGGTATCCCCTCGATGGCTTTGATTTGGTCAGGGTTGACCTCGATCCCTCGCTGTGATACAAGGAAACTTAGGAACTTTCTTGAGGCTTCGCTGAAAGGTACACTTCTTCGGGTTCAGTTTCATTTCGTACCGTCTGAGTATGTCGAAAGTTTCTTTCAGATGGTCGATGTGTTCTCCCCTTTTGGACTTGACCAGCATGTCGTATATATGTACTTCCATTGTCTTTCCGATCTGATCCTTGAAAATGCTTGTCACCAACCTTTGATAAGTCGCACCCCGTGTTCTTTAATCCAAAGGGCATGACCCTGTAGCAGTACGTTCTTTGGTAGGTGATGAACGTGGTTTTTTCCTGATCTTCTTCTTCCATGAGGATCTGATTATATCCTAAGTAAGCATCCAAGAAGCTTAGTAGCTCATGTTCGGCCATTGCATCAATGAGTTGGTCGATGTGAGGCAGCGGGAACGAATCTTTTGGGCATGCTTTGTTCAAGTCTGTGAAGTCTATGCACATCCGCCATTTCCCATTCTTCTTTTTAACTATTACCACGTTGGCGACCCACTTGGGGTACTTCGATTCCCTGATGGAATCATTTTCTAACAGTTTTTCCACTTTCTCACGCACTGCGTCATTTATTGCGAAGTTGAATTTACGCCTGACCTGCCTCACCAGGGGGTGGAAGGGGTCGACATTTAATTTGTGCGCGCGATCTCCTTTGGGATTCCTGGCATATCTGCATGGTTGAAACCAAACAAATCCACGTTAGCTTTTAAGAATTGACTGCATTTACATGGGTCCTGAAGTTTGCAACTGATATAGGCCTTCTTGCTATGGTCGTTGGGGTCTAATTGAACGGGGTCGAGGTCTTCTATGGTCGACCCTACGGCTTCGACTATGTCGAGATCTTTGATGCCTTCCCCGATCTCGTCATGCCCCGACCTCGACCCTGCTGATTGCTATGCCTCTTTTTCTTTGTCCTTCCTTTGTTGGGAGGTCGTGCTGTCTAAAGTAATGCAATGGCATTCCCGGGATGTGCGCTGCTCTCCTTGTATGCTGAATATTCCCCATGGAGCTGGGAATTTGATGACTTGGTATAAGCTGGAGGGGGCGACCTTCATGGGGTGTATCCATGGTCATCCCACTATGGCGTTATACGCGTTATCTTGGTCCATGATGTGGAATGTTGTTTCCAGAGCTATGCCGCCGACCAAAACTGGGAGAGTAATTTCCCCGGACGTCCATTCAACTGCATTGTTAATACAAGTTAGCGTGATGCAGCATGGCACTATCTTATCCCCGAGTTTCATTTGGGTAAGTACTCGGGGATGGATAATGTATGCGGCGCTCCCATCATCTATCATGATATGTTTAACATCAGTATCTAAAATTCGCATAGTTTGGCAAATTCGCAGAGTTTGGCAAAGCCATCCCTACTCAGTGCGTTCTGAAAAGCTGCAACCGCCATCCCTTTGGACACATTTGGCAAAGTCATCCTTACTCGGTTGAACCGGGCGAGGAAGTCCCTCAGCCCCTCTCCTAGAGATTTTTTAATAGCAAATATGTCGTTCACTCTCACCTCGGCCTTTTTGGCTCCGGCGTAGGCCGTTATGAACTTGTCGGCCATTTCTTCAAAGGTTTCTATGGAGCGTGCCGGTAGCTACGAATACCAGGTTAATGCCCCTCCTGTGAGGGTTTCGCCGAACTTTTTCAGCAAGATGGAAGACACTTGTTCTTTGCTTTTTACGGTGGTGACGTAATGAGTCACATGATCTTCAGGGTCGGTTGTGCCGTCATATATCCTGAGGTAGGGTGGCATTTTAAAGGTTTTTGTTATGGCATGCAGTGCTGCATCATCACTGTAAGGTTGCTCGACGAACCGGCCGGCATCCCTCTTCAACAACAGCTTAGGAGCGCCTGGTATCTTGTCGACCCTTTTGTGGTGTTCTTTCATTTGATCTCGGAGCGCCTTATTTTCATTCTCCATTTCATCCATCCTTTTCAGAACGGCTGCGAGGGCGTTGTCACCTGCACTAGCAATGGCATTGTGAGTAATACTTGTCGTTAGAGGAGAAGGCTGGTTGCACCACTCGTTCGTTCGTGGTATCGTGCAAGTCCTTGCATTTTCTACAGTCGTGTCCCGAGTGGGCTTGTTGAGGACGCTGGTTACCATGTCAGTTACCCACGCTTCAAGGAGCCTTTTTACAGCAGGAGGCATTTCTTACCCCACATACGTGGAGGCTCCCTTACCAAGAGATTTTGTGATGGTGCAGTGACGGGGCGGTAACCCGTCTCGCCTAGGGGAGGCACTGGGCGTCATGCCTTCTACTGCCGTTTCACAGCTTTCGTTGATGATGTTCGTGAGGTTGGTTGGGAGCTCACTTATTATTCTCGTCCTTTCTTCTCAGTTACCTGCTATATTGGGATTTGTGCACACAAAGAAAGGAGATTTTATTTTTGCTTGCTTTTGTTAAATGTTTGTGACCCGTGCTAGTTGTAGATCTAGAAGAAACTAAAAGCTTTAACTAAGAATTTCCCACAGACGGCGCCAAATTGTTTGACAAAAAATTATGACTCTTGGTTCAAATAATTAAATTTATGTGATTATGAGTTAAACTTAGTTACAATAGTATTTCTAAATGTAGCTTTCGAGAGTGTGATAAATGTCAGATAGATCTGATCGAATAGTGATAACAGTATGCAATAACTATTTCAAAAAGCATGAATAATAATGTAGCATTTAATAGTAATGAATAACAATAAATGGCACTTAAGTAAATAGGAGGAATGATTCTCCTAATAAAGAATGAACTAGATGGTTGTTCCTTCTGACAATGATGAGTTACAGACAAATCCTTAAATGTTCGAATTATCCTCGGATTTGATAAAAAAGTATAATATCGACAAGAATCTTAGTGAAAAGGTGATGTTTGTATCTTAGTAAGAGAGAGAATCTTTTTGTCAAAGTGTGTTCTTACAAATGAATATCACATGCCCCTATCATTGTCTCTTTTTTTTAATTTTTTTTAATATATATATGGGACATTTTCCTAAGAAATCCTAATAGTACAAGTGAAGAGAATATCCGCTAGAATATTCTCTTTTAACATCCTATCCTGACAAACTAGCCATTACAACTCCTATCATCGATATTCAACCTCGACCTCGGCCCTTGTTGACATCTTGACTACGGCTCTTGTTGACATCTTGGCTACGACTCATATCGACACTACGGCCAAGGACTTTGCTGCTTCTTGGGTCGCTTCGACTAACGTCGACTCCGAGAATCCTTACCATTATATTACCTTGGCATGGGTACTCTAGAGACAAATTTTGCCTCATACAAAGCTAATGACAGTATTTTCCTTATTCTTTTCCTTGGATAGATATGTAATTTTCATTTGTCTGTTTTACGCAGTTTGTAATTCGTAGAGTGTAGAAATTAACAACCAACATACATGGTCAATCGAAATCGATATTTTAAGCCTCAAAGACAGCTATATATACTCCTTGCAACAACCAGGCCTGTCGCTTTGAGTATTGTAGCCCTGTTCTCTCATTTATCATTTCTCTACGTTTAACTATGGTTATGTGACTTGCCAGGTTAGTTGGTTCAGTTCCAGAGATGTTTCAGAGTGAAATGGGACACTTAGTCCCAAGGTTGAAGGCTTACGTTGGAAGAGTTGACCGGAGTTTGACTTTTGTGTAGACAAATCCTGAATGGAGTTTTGATAGTTCCGATAGCTTCATATGGTAATTTTGGACTTAGGTGTTTATCCAATATTGATTTGGAGGTCCGTAGGTCATTTTGGCTTGAATGGTGAAAGTTGAAAAGTTGAAGGTTTAGAAGGTTGAGAAGTTTGACCGAGAGTTGACTTTATTGATACCGGACTTAGATTTTCGTTTCGGAAGTTAGAATAGGTCCTTTGTGTCATTTATGAATTGTGTGAAAAATTAGAGGTCAATCGGAGTTAGTTTGATATGATTCGACATTAGTTTTAGAAGTTAGACGTTAGAAGTTCATAAGTTCATTAGGCTTGAATTGGGGTGCGATTCATGATTTCGGTGTTGCTTGATGTGATTTGAGGCTTCGACTAAGTTCATATCGTGTTTTAGGACCTGTTGGTATGCTTGGATGGGGTCCGGAGGCCTCGGATGTGATTGAGATCATGTTCGACTCATTTTGGACTTGTTGGACTACTGATGTATCTGGTCTGGTTTCCTTATACACGACCGCGAAGGGTCTTTTATGACTAGTAAATTTTTTGCTTCGCGTTCGCGAATCTTTGTGGTCTCAGGTCATCGCAAACGCGAGATGGATTACGCGTTCGCGTAAGAGGAGGGGTCAGCTAGAATGTAAGGCTTCAAGCCTACGCGATCACATAGTTGGGCTTGCATTCGCGAAGAGTTACAGGTGGTGAGCACCGCGCTCGGGAAGTGTATTTTTTTAGAGCAGCATTTTGGTGCTTTGCGATTGTGAAGAGGAACAATTGGGCAGCAGATATTTAATTCCAAATCGAGGGTTAGAGTACCATTTTCATATTTTGAGTCCTAAAGCTCGGTTTTGGGCGATCTTGGAGGGAATTTTCACGTCTTGGATCGAGGTAAGTATTTTTTTACTTGAATTTATTAATATTTCATGATTCCATCTTCATTTTTAGCATTTAAATAGTGAATTAAAGTGAAGAAATAGGGGATTTTGTGGACACCTTTCAAAAATAAAAAATTGGAGGTTTGAAAGTCGATTTGAGGTCGGAATTGGATGATTTTGGTATGGTTGGACTCGTAATTGAATGTGGGTTCAGAGTTTGGTGAACTTTATCGGGTTTCGAGGCGTGGGCCCGGGGTTAATTTTTTTTATTTTGATAAAAATCGAACCTTTATTGTTTGAAGTTGTATCCCACGGCATTATTTGTTGATATTGAGTTGTTTGTGACTAGATTCGTGTCGTTTGGAGGCCGATACGCGTGGGAAGGGCTTGTTGGAGTTGTGATTTGCGCGGTTTGAAGTAAGTAACACTTCTAAAATTGGATTTGAGGGTATTTAACCCTAAGGATTACGTTATGTGAAATATATTGGGGTGACGTACGCGCTTGGTGACGGGTATGTGTGCGTGCACCGGTTTGTTTATAGTTTGAGGAGGCCTTTAGGCTAATACCGGGTTTGTTTTGCTATCATCATGTTACTCCTGCGTCCCCTCTACTTGTTTGATTATTTGAACTGTGAATCATGTTAGACATCATGTCTAGGCTACATGCTAACTGTTTGAGACTTGATAGGGCTATTCTTGCTGTTTCTAAGTTATATACCTTATTTGCACATATGTTCTCAGTCATGATACTATATCCGTGTATGATATCTCTGTCTCAGTACTTCTTATCTGATTATTCACATGTTGCTGATATCGCTTAAGGGTAAAACTGTTTAATTGAATATTTGAGATATGCTCATCTGAGACTTGAACGGTAAATGACTGAGTTTAGGTCGTAGAACCAGTTTGGTATTGTTTTGAAGCGGCGTGTGTACCAGGCCTTATTAGTGGGCTAAGTGATTATAATTAGCACTTGGGCAGGATCCGCTCTTCCGGAGTCTGATATGCCAGCAGTGGGCGCATACACAGTGTTTCATATATGTGCTTAATGACGGGTAGTTATGCCAGGCACTCATACAGTGCTAAATGTAAATACTCTTGATGAATCTACAGTGGTACTGTTGATTTACGTGTATACTTGACATGTAGGCATAGAGATGTACTTTTCTCATGCTAATTGGCAATTGATTTGCTTTATCTGTGTTGGGTTTTGAATTGTTATACTTGAAAGCATGCCTAAATTCCTGAAATGAGAACAAGTTGTACTTGATATCCTTGATTTACTGTTTTTGTGATTTATCCTGCATTTTTCTGAACTGTTATCGGAACTGGCATTTGATTGTTGTTCTGAGCTCGTCACTGCTTTCAACCCAAGATTAGTGTTGTTACTTATTGAGTACATTGGTCGGTTGTACTCATACTATACTCTGCACTTCCTGTGCAGATCCAGGTACATCTGGCCGAGGTGATTTTTAGGCTTGAGTCGTGCCAGCTATTTGGGAAACTACGAGGTAGCTGCCATACCATCCACAATCCTTGAAGTTCTCTTCCTGCTATCTTTATCTTTACTATTTCTCATGTTCAGATAGTATGAGAGAATTTATTTCGTACCTTGTTATTCAGTAGTTCTCGTGTACTTGTAGACACTAGATTTTGGAGTTGGTTGTAGTAGCATTTTGACCCTATTCTCAGATATTTTATGGTATTCTTCCGTTGTTGAGTTATTAGACTATATTATTTCATTTTTATTGTTAATCATGTGACTGTTGGCTTACCTAGCGGGTTAGATTATATGCCACTACGACAATGTGGATTTTGAATCGTGACACTCCTAAATCTTATTATGTTAAAATATATTCAGAACGTCTCATTAATGCTAAAAGAATAGTAGAATAAACATAGACATTAACATCTAATACAAGGGAAAGAGCCATAAGAAATTCAAAACTTCGTGCATGTCTGCTATGGCGTATGTTGGCACTAGTTGATAGTGATGTACGATATGATGCAAAAATAAAGGGTCTACGTGTAATTATACTGACAATATAAAAGTTTTCTACACGATTAGATCACTTAAAAATTAATTACAATTAATTTTTATGGCAAACATAAATTTAGTGTAGCCTGCAAAACATGATAAATAATCTCTTATTGTAAGTGAAATTACAGTGGGAAAAAAATTGTTTTCACCGTCAATATAATATATGTAAGATAAAACTCTATTAGCTGTAGTATTATTCCTTTTTTTATTTATTTATAACATGTATAATTAAGAACTAGGTTGTCGAACTTTTTAGGCATACTAACTTTAGTGTACGTGCGTTGAACGTGTGTTCTGCGTTTTTCAATAAAATATTGTATACAAGTACAAAAAGTAATTCAGATTTCAATGATAATCACATATAACATCGCTTTATTATCAATTCTTTTGAGGAACTGTTAAATAGTATAATACCAAATTGTCATATTAATTTTTTAGTATTCATCAAGGAGAGAAGATTGTTCAAGTTTATTTTTTCAAAATGTCTAATAAATAAGTTATATATAAGATTAAGAAAAATGGTAACAAGGTGTGAAAAACATAACTAAAAGTTTTAATATGACTCATTCTATTTTGCCCAAAATAAAATATAATCAAGCTCCAAATAAAACTGTTGCCACGATGAACATGGATTGAATCAATATGAACTTCACTTCTTTGTTTATATGGGGAAAAAATTAGACGAGTAAAACTAAAAGTACCCAGAGAATTTTCAAGTCCATAGGACTCCTTAACTTAAAAGAAATGGTAAGAAGTCGTTAGGATAATTAAATGACTATTTTGTCTAGTGCGAATTCTATTTTTTAAAGATAAAAAAGGCGAACGATATGTCGCTAAGGCTTTCGTACTTTTAATATAGTATTATGATAAAAACTTGAGAGAAATAAGATTTATTCACTTTTTTTCTTTTAAAGTTGCTATCGATTCCTTAGCTTTAACGTGATGTCTTGTATGCAAAAATGTTCAGAAATCCTTTCGCAATTTCTTGTAATACTTATGAGAATTCAGTACAAAATAAGCAAAACTGTACGTTTTCGTTTTAATAATTTCCCTCACTGTCAAAATCTTTCCTGATAAAAATTATAAAAAGAGAAATCATTCACGTGCCAAAAGTTTTTAAAAAGTTTCCCCATTTCTTTCTTGTGTATACGTGATAAAGATAAATAAATTAAATATCTCACACCCTCAACGATTTGAAACATGAAAAAACCAAATGAAGAAATTCATTGGAAGTAAGGATAAGTTTTATTAGACTGTTGGACTGAAAGTGTAAAATTCTGGACCACCTTAGATTCTAGGAGGTCTATAATCTAAGTACTCCATAATCATAATTGTACAAACCTCATAAAAACGACTCTTAAATGAACAACAATTAAATTTTTATGCGGTTTAAAAAATATGTGATTTTAATTTAACACGAATGATTAAAGAACATTGAGTAATTGAATTAAAAGAAAGCAAAAAAATTAAACCAAATGTGATGAAACAATTAAGGATGGTGTCAGGTTTGAGTGCTAGAAATCGGTTCTAATCGACCCATCGGGATGGAGCTCGGTTGTAACTAAATGGACGAACAACTAAAGAACACTTGAACAATTGCTAAAAGACAAAAGTAAACTTTATTGCTTTGATATGCGTGCCAACGGTGATGTGATGACCCGATAGGTCATCTAGAGCTTTCACCCTTAATTCTGTATTTCGAAGCCTCAAATAGCTCATTTTAACCTTTCTCGATTTGCGTGCGCAATCCGTGCCTTTTATGTGAAAAATTGATTAAAATATAAATTTGTGCCTTAAAATTCATTTAAGTTGACTTCGGTCAACGTTTTGAGAAAATAAACCCGGATCTGTATTTTGACGGTCCCGATGGATCTGTATCGTGATTTGGGACTTGGGCATATGTTCGGAATCGAATTCGGAGCTCCCTAGCTCGAGTTATCGCAATTTATTGAAAAATTAAAGTTTAAAGGTTTAAAGAATTTATAAATTTGACCGATGTTTGTCTTTGTTGATACCGGGTCCGGATTCTAGTTTCGAAACTTGTTATAGATCCATTATTATAATCATGACTTGTCTGCAAAATTTTGTGCAAAACAAAAGTGATTTGACGTGATTCGGACGTCCGGTTGTTAAAATGGAAGTTCTTAAGTTTTATTGAAAGTTTCATTCGTTTTGGTGTCTGATTTATAGTTCTAGGTGTTATTTTGGTATTTTGATCGAGCGAGTTCGTATAAAGTTTTTGGACTTGTGTGCGTATTTGGTTTGGAGCCCCGAGGACTCGTGTGAGTTTTGGATAGGCTACGGATGGTTCGAAATGTCACTGGTGTATTGTGCTTTGCGATCGCGAATCCTTTCTCGTGATCACGAAGAAGAATCTGGGACCAGGGATGATTTCATTGTACGCGAACGCGAGACCGTGGTCCCAAACACGGAACATTAGGGGGTCTGCTCTTGGCGAACGCGACCCGTCAATCGTGAACGTGCAGTGTTAGATAGGCTGGGCTGGAAAACAGACTTACTCTAAGCGAACACGAGCCTAGGCTCGCGGTGGTGTGGGGGATTAAACCTACGCGAACGCATAGAGAACTTCGCGATCGCGTAAGCCTGATAAGCTATGCTCCTCCTCCTCCTCCTCCTCTTCTTCTTCTTCTTCTTCGGAGAAGATGTAAGAGAATAAGACAGAAAAGGAGAAGTGGTGTTAGAAGTAACTACATTAGATGGATCATGGAAAGAGTCATTAGTATGGATTTCATCACCAATATGCACGGGAGTAGAGGGAAATGTGAAATCAACAGAGAGAGAGAGAAGAGAAATCAAAAAGGGTATGGCTTTTGGATTTGTAAGGAAAAATAGTTTCATGGAAGACAACATCTCTATAGGTGATAATCCTTTTTGTATCAAGGTGAAGGACTTTATAACCCTTTTTACCAAAGGCATAGCCAAGGAAAACACAAGCAGAAGCTCTAGACTTAAATTTGTCTCTGAGGGGTTTGGGTGTGTTAACATAGCATAGACAACCAAAAGTTCTCAAGCGTGTATAAGAAGGAGGAGATTGGAAAAGAATTTCATAAGGAGATTTTTCCGACAAGATAGAACTAGAAAATCTGTTAATCAAGTAGGTAGCAGAAATGACACAGTCACCCCAATAAGAAACAGGTAGACCAGATTGAAATAAAAGAGCTCTTGCTGTCTCAAGAAGGTGATTGTGCTTCCTCTCCACAATTCCATTTTATTGAGTATATGGACAGGAGATTTGGTGTATAATACCTTGAAAAGCAAGAAATGAAGATGTTTCAAGACTAGAACCTAATTCCAGTGCATTATCTGACTGGACAATTTTAACCTTAGCTTGAAATTGAATCTCTACCATTAAAAGAAAACCTTTTAGTATGGTAAAACCATTACATTTGCAGCTAAATAGGTGTGTCCAAGTAACCCTACTGTAATCATCCACCATCGTAAGAAAGTATTTGTGACCAGAATAAGTAGATGTGTGGTTGGAGCCCCACAAATCAATGTGAATGAGTTCAAAACTTGATTAGAAGAAATTTTAGTATGGAGAAAAGATCATCTTTGCTGCTTAGCCATTGGATACACATTACAGATAAAAGGTTATTTACTACAAGAAAGTAAAAAAATACCAGCAATTTTCTGTATCTTAAACAAGGGATGTGGCCAAGTCTGGAATGCCAAAGTGCAATAGTTTTATTCATAAAATAATATGTATTACAAGGACTATTGTTCAAACTAGGTACACTTTTTACAGATTTAGAATGGCTCACATTATTTATAATGGATATGGAATGCATCAAAGAAGAACTAGAGAAACGATCAGTAGATCTTGTAGAAGGAAAGAAAGTATTGTCCAGTATGTAGAGTCCATCAATCACTTTACTAAGTACCAGTGGCCTCTTCAAAGAAGGGCCACTGACGATAACGCTCATTCAATTCATCCCAGATTTTATCAGCATATTTAGCATAGATGACACTATTCGAAATTTCTGGACTTAGAGATTTCAACAACCAGCTAACAACCATATTATTGCAACGTTCCCAATATTTAAGCATATGAGAAGCACTCGAAGGTTTCTTGCAGGTTCCATCGATAAAACCTAATTTGTTCTTAGCTCTTAAAGCAATTAGGACAACACAACTCCAGCTCCCAAAACCAGTGCCACTAAATTGTTTGTTTACCACATATGCCAGGATTATCAGAAGGATGAAGGTAGTATTCATGAGAAGGATCAGAATTAGGGTTTTCAATATTTTTTGGATGAAGACTAGATTTTTTCTATATTATCAATAGCCATAACAGGATTCAGTCACCAACACAATACCAATATAACACCAATACCAGGAGCAACGCACTCAACCACAAATATAGAGTAAGAAAACTCCGAGTATAGAGCTGAGAGAATATACCTGAGGCGACTGTAAAGAAAAGTCACAAATGGGCAAAACAATGAGCAGACTTCATATCCACCAGAGAAACGTGAAATTATTCGTCACAAGGTCTATTTGAAATTCCACTGGATTTGCAAACATAAAGAGTAAATCAACAACACCGAAAAAAACCTTGACTTTCGACAAGGTTGAAACTATTTCAGCTGAATAATACTTTCAAGTCACAAAAATCAAAAAATTCCTCAAGCATTCAGAGACTGATTTCGAAATTGAACCAAAAATATCAAAACTGGGGTTTTTCTGAGAAGAACGAAGCGATCAACAGGATCAAGAAAAAAAAAGATGAAAAGAGATCAATGAAGGCGTCACCGCTCTGATACCATGATAAATTTAGATAAAATTCAGCCGAAATCCATGGCAAAATCGACGAACATTCTAGATAGAAAAAGTCAAAGAGATAAAGAGTAGAGAGAGCGTGAAGACGAATCAATTTGTAATGTTTATTATTCCAAATAAGTTGTACAAAATCCTTTATATATGAGGCTAAAATGGAAAAATAAAGAAAAATAAATTTAAACCAACATACCCAATACAAATAATTAAGTCGGACCATATCTAAATGGATTAAGTCCAAGAGGCCCAGTGTAAACTCTAACAATCTTGAAATGGGACAAGTTCAAATCCCTCTTGCCAAATGATGCCAGAGTTAAGTGTGTCGCGGATGCATGCTTTTTCATTAACGAGTGAGCTTTGCTTTCTATGCATTAAGTGATCACTTAAGAAAATAAATGTATCAAGTACTTATTATTGATTTTATTAATGTCTAGTTTATGTCTATGCCATTGGAACTAACTCAAGCCTTTCATGATTTATACATGCATCAAGACAATCTCTGATACTTCAGATATTCAAGAAATGTATCAGAGAGTTGTGACATTACATGTAAGTTCCATTATCTTTTTTTGTTTTTGTACAATTGTATAATCTTTTATTATAGGTGCAAGTTAGATTCTTTTTCTATAATATTTTTTCTCTTGTCGAAGGGATAGACTAAAAATTTGCCTCCATCTTGCACATCTGCAACGGAACCAAATCTGGTAATTAAGAGTTTAAGGTTTTCGGAAACAAAAATCTTTTTCTTATGCCATATAAATATTGCTCTCTAACATTAGTTTTCCTTAATAATGGTGCAGTGCTTTTTCCCTAAGAATGTTGTTCCCTATATCCAGACTCCAGATTGAAAATATTTTGGTTCCTAAATACCTCGATCCTCAGCATGTCTTGGACGATTGCAAGAAACAAATAAGCAACTCCACATTTAACCAACGTTAAATTATTCAAGATTAGTACTACTCCTTTAATTCTTTTTAATTTGTTTTATTTTTTTAAAATATAGACAATTGGTGAAGCTGTTGCGGATTGATTCTGTAACAACCCAGTCCGTTAGTGATATTGTTCGCTCTGAGCCTAGGCCCTCACGAGTTTAAAAGGTGTCACTAGGGTCTAAGACTTATTAAATTATATACCCAGCATCTCTCTTGTGTTTTGCCGATATGAGACTCTTTCTAAAGTTTGGGGTGTTACATACACGCCCTCTTATGGACTCAGCATCCTCGCTGAAGTTTGCCCCAGCGTATGAGATTCGTCTAGACTCCGCACTGAGGTTTGCCCCGCCTAACCGGACCAGGACTTGCCTAAAGTCAATTGAACTCTGATCCACCATCGACATAGATAAAGATCCAGAACCCGGACAATCTGGCTAATTCTTTGAGAGAGCAGGGTTTCAAATACATATGCTCGAGATTGCAAGCTATAATTAAGTTAGTGAACTGAACTTCTGTAACTAATAGGCTTGCAGATGTTGTACCTGCCGCTTATTTGGTGATAGGTAGCTGTTGAGTAGTAGTAAATTAAGTTAGCTTTTTGTTTTACAATTACGTCCTACTCCTATTAGATTTTCAGTAGAAGTTTCTACTGTTCAGCTTAGCACAGACAGTGCGCAACCTACTACTCTTCGTACGCATTTTTTGTCAACTTAATATGAGTAGTTAGCTCGTTGATATTGAATATATAAATTAGTTACTTATGTAATTGATACTCAAAAAAATTCTTTAGAATTATGCAGGGAAATACTTTAATGGTGATTGTGATTGCACAATTAATTATATATTAGTCTTACCAGGTCCTTATATTACCTTTTTTTTTTCTTCTTTACAAAGTGGAAATAAACTAGAAGTATGTGTTTACATAGACAATTTTAGGCATGAAAATCCTGTAAGTGGTTTATACATTTTCCTCATTGTCCGTCCATGCATTAAAACGTTACAATTAATTAAAAAATTATCTTCCAAAGATATATCAATAAAAGAGAGGAAATTGTAGTGTGCACAATCTTATTACATCATGTTACACAATTAACTTCTCTTTGAGAAGACTGTTCCCTATGTCTTTAAAGCTACAAATAGGTAGTCAATGTTTTATTTGTTTAAACTTTTTTTCTGCTTTATTTTTTCTTTATTACATTTGATTTTTAAGTTATTTAGTAGACTTGTCTTGAATTATATATTCTTGTGCTATTAAAATAGAGGGTAAGCAAGGTTTTTTACTCTTCAACTTTAATTTAATTAATTAATTTGTTTGTTTCATTTCTTATTGTTGTGTGCCTCTTTTTTCTTAATATCTGTGCTTCTATATTTTGAACAATCTCCATTTTTAGACATAGATATTTATAGGTTGAAAATGTCTTTTAATTCGCAAAGGCAGAGCTTATTTTAGCTTTTCCACAATAAATCTATTGGAAAAGCAATTGCACTGAGATGTAATAGCAACACTGTTATGTCAATTATTCTATAAGTTCTATCTAGAAATTACTCAAAACTTCTTAATATTGCCTTTTTTTAAAGCCGTCGAAGTGATCTATAAATGTTCTTCCTTTTCCTAGAGATCAAGTGTTGCTCCCTTACGCACACGCAAGTATACGTGATCGACAAGTAATATAGGACAATGAGTCCGGATTATCGTACCCAAGGGACTTAAGTTAACTACTTTATAACAACTACTATCGTTATTTAATCAAGTAAAGATCAAGTTTAGTATATAGTTTATTATAAATTGTAATTCTAATTTAAATCTAGGAATTGCAAAGAACAAAGATGTATTTTGTAATCAATAAAACAAAGATTCCAGGGTTGTGATTTTGTTTCCAATCCTATTGCGTTCTAATTAACCTATCGTTCATATAGTTAATGTAAGATTGCTAATTAATCGATAATGATACTCATAGCCTTCTTCCGAAGTACTATTCGCCTATTCCTAACAAGATTAATGCCTATATTCCTATGGAATTAATCTAGCAAGAATGCATGAAGAACACGATTATGCAATTAAGCATGGTGATTAAGTATATTCCTATCCTAACCACGAATTCGCTCTTTTTAACAAAGTTAAGAACATGCTTTCTTCAATCCTTATTCTAATCTAAACTTAGTTTTCTCAAACATCGCATAGATAATTGATAGAACTTAATTGGTGGCCAAACAATTAAGCAATTTAGCATA
>MCJB01011774.1:3600-26869 GCA_002018475.1 Nicotiana obtusifolia
CAATTCCCCCCCCCCCCCCCTCCTCCCTCTTTTTCATAGCTCATTTTCTGCAGGAAAATAGACCTCATAGTAGCAGGTAAACTAAGCATAAGCAGAAGTAGTATCTGTATCAAATAAATAGCTCCAGCAGCAACACTAAACTAAGCAGCAGATAGTCCTTTTCTTGACTGCTCTACTGCTGATTTCACAGTTAAATTATTGCAAGAAATAGATCCCCCAATGCAGACTCGAACATGGTATATGTGTGTTAAAAACAGATCTGCTCAAAATACCCAGATTGTTGTCATTGTTGTTGCTACTGGAATTTCTTCTGTTTCTCCTGTTCGCTAAACATCACAGAAGCAGGTTCCTAGTAGCAGCAGCAATCCAACAATTGCATAATACCCACAGCAGTAGTAAATTGAGCAGCAGACAACCCTTCCCTCAGACTGTTCTGTTGCTGCTTTCATAGATTGATCTCAGCAGGGTAATAGGCACCTCCAGCAATGCATCAACTAGAAAACACCCCCACAACAGCAGCAAAATAGACCCCTCCAGCAGTGGCAGTAACAGCAGCAAGGAAAATTCCGTCACCACTCCAACAGAAATCACAACTCACAGAAGCAAAACATCTCCACAGCAGCAGTAGCAACAATCCTCAACTATGCTTCCTTTGTCAAAGCAAAGTTGATGATTGTTACCTTCTGTTTGATGATACACTATATAGAAGATCCTCCTTTTGCTAGAAATAGACCTCATCGTATAGAGAGGATACTATTTCAAACTACTCCCTTAGTAGATTTAGGAACATATGTACTTTTTGTATAGATTGACCTAGATTCACTTCACAATGTTTTTGTATATATGATTGTCTGTCGGTGTTATAAGATAGACAATCATTACATCATCATAGGTCTAACCCATCACAATTACCTACGTATACTTGGTTGTCAAGTCTCGATGATCAATAATGCACATCTTTCATATTGGGAGGTAAGGTCTATGCCCCCCTCCATCTCTGTAATTATGATTATATATACGAAAATCAACACTAGGCACACTGCCTAGTGAATTTGACCCAAAAAAAAAGTCATGATACCCGAGATGAGTTTGTCGAGGTCGATTATGGGGAATGTTCTAGGGTAAAATTATCAGATCTGCGTAACGAAAGGACTAGAAATCCCGTGATATGTAAATATCTCGGCAGGAATCACGGCATCAATCAACAAGACCGTAGAAATCAGTAAATCAAGGGATATTTTACCTTGTAAATAGATTCTTGCCTTCTATAAGAATTATCCCCCCTCTATATAAAGGGGCAATGCAATTGTAAAAAGGATCTCACGAAACAATTATCAAAATATAGAAAAGAAGCCTGCTTTATTATCTCTTCATTCGTTTGGTTCATATTTGTTCATCTTGGAGAAATCAATCAAGGCCAAGACTATTCAAGGCTTGTGGTTTGCATTTTTTCCTAATTTATTTACTGACTCTAATCTCTATTTTATTCTTCATTATTTGTATCAAACCAAATCACGTGTCCTTAAAACCACGTACAAATTTAATTGTTATCCGAAGCCAAGGGTAAACAATTTGGCGCCCACCGTGGGGCTAAGGACAATAGTGAGTGTTTGATATAATTTTTTGTCACACAAATTGTTTTTACACTTGTTCTGTGAAGTATCTCTGATTTCAGGTTACAGTACAGCTATGTCGCACTCACAATCTGTGCCTTTGTACGTCGATAATGAATTTGATCATCAGGGTGAAAACAACAACATAGCACCCGGTGATGAAGTTCCGATCGACGCTAATTCACAAGTGGCGGTCGATGTAGACCGAACTACCAGCCCGTCAAACAGTGTTTGTAGAGAACACCGATTAACAACACAGGGTCCCCAATACGATGAAGGGGACGAGATCAACCTCAGAATGATCTTTGACATGTTGCAAGCCCAGCAGGTAGCCTTTGTCAATTACAAAATCGAAGCCAAATATCGAACAAAGTTGAGCTCGACCCTTCTCGGGGAACTATTCCTGAGAATGAACCAGTCGCAGAGGAGCCAAATGAAGGCGGATCGAGGGAAAACTCCGGGATCATGAGAATGCTCGAAGAATTAACCAGACGAGTCGAGTCTGGAGAAAAGAAAATTGAGGCTAATGACAAAAAGGTGGAAACATACAATTCTAGGGTGGATCAAATCGCAGGATCACCCCCGATATTAAAAGGCTTGGATTCCAAAAAATTTGTACAGAAACCTTTCCTATCGAGCGCCGCTCCAAAACCAATACCCAAGAAATTTCACATGCCGGAAATTCCAAAATACAATGATACAACTGATCCAAACGAGCATGTGACCGCATACACATGCGCTATAAAAGGAAACGACCTAGAAGATGACGAGATCGAGTCCGTTCTTTTGAAAAAGTTCGGGGAAACCTTGTCAAAGGGGGCCATGAAATGATATCATAACTTACCCCCGAATTCCATTGACTCTTTCGCTATGCTTGCAGATTCCTTTGTAAAAGCACATCCAGGCGCTATCAAAGTGGAAACGCGGAAGTCGGACTTGTTCAAAGTCACACAAAAAGATAATGAGATGTGTCAGAGAATTTGTATCTCGTTTTCAGATGGAGCGGATGGACCTGCCACCGGTCACCGACGATTGGGCTATTCAGGCCTTCACCCAAGGGCTCAATGCTCGAAGTTCGACGGCTTCACAACAACTCAAACAAAACTTGATAGAATATCCAGCCGTCATATGGGCAGATATACATAACCGATACCAATCGAAGATTAGAGTCGAAGATGACCAACTTGGAGCACCTTCGGGATCTATTTATTCTGTAAGGACTCATGATAGGGTTCGAAGGGAGATTTATCGTGAACCGAGACTGAATAGAGATCGGCATCAGCCATATCATGGGGATAGGAAAATCATTACAGCAAGGTAGAACTCCCTGAGACGCGAAAGGAGAAACGATCAAGGTCGGAATAACCGAGGGCCCATGATGAAAAGCAATTTCGAGAGAACCACCGGTCACCAAGAAGCACCGCGGTTATCGGAATACAATTTCAATGTTAATGCGGCTACTCTCGTATTAGCTATCGGTCGCATCAAGGACATAAGTGGCCTTAATCGTTACAATCGGATCCGGCTCAAAGGGATCCTAATTTGATATACAAATATCATGGTACACACGGACATAGGACAACAGATTGCCGACAATTAATAGAGGAGGTGGCAAGGTTGCTCGAAAATGGACATCTTCGAGAATTATGAGCGATCGAGCGAAGAATCATTACGGAAACAGAAATAAACAAGCAAACCAAAAAGAGCCAAAACACACGATTAATATGATTATTGGCGGAATAGATGCCCCTCAAGGTCCGATGCTGAAGCGCACCAAGATATCCATTACCAGGGAAAAGCGCACTCGAGATTACGCGATGGAGGGAATCTTACATTTTAGTGAGGAAGATGCGGAAGGGATTATGCAACCTCACAATTACGCGCTAGTGATATCTGTGCTTATACACATGATTAAAGTAAAGCGTGTATTGGTCGACCCAGGCAGTTCGGCCAACATAATCCGATCATGGGTTATAGAACAACTCGGTATAATGGATCGAATTGTCCCTACAGTCCGAGTACTCAACGGGTTCAACATGGCGTGTGAAACAACCAAGGGCGAGATAACATTGCCGGTACCATTCGAGAAACGAAGTTTTGCGTAATCGGTGGAGACATGAGGTACAACGCTCTATTCGGGAGACCATGGATCCACGACATGAGAGTCGTGCCTTTGACATTGCACCAAGTACTGAAATTCCCATCACCCGATGGAATTATAACGGTTTACGCGGAGCAACCGACTGCGAAAGAAATGTTCGCAGTGGAAGAAATAACACCAGTGCCAGTAGTTCCTTCACAAAAGGTCGAGAACAAGATGAAATAGCAATCACAGACATCGTCCTGGACAAATGTAGATGAACAAGTATATCTCGAGGATGACGACTACGGAATCCCCAGATCCTTCATCATCCCCGATGAATCCGATGCAACCAAATTGATAATTGAGGAACTCGAGCAAGTTTTACTCCGAGAAGACTTGCCAGATCGAAAGGTATACCTGGGCTCGGGCCTAAGCTCCAAGCCAGGACAAAACTTATCCAATTTCTTATAACTAACGAAGATTGCTTCACTTGGTCCCGCCTTGATATAATAGGTAACACCGAAGATAACAACTCATAAGCTAAGCTTAGATCAGAAGTTCTGACCGGTTAAGCAAAAGAGGAGGCCTCAATCCGAGATCAAACACGCGTTCATCAAGGATGAGGTAACTAAGCTTCTAAAGATAGGATCCATTCGGGAGGTTAAATACCCGGAATGGTTAGCAAACGTAGTAGTAGTCCCTAAAAAAGGGAATAAACTAAGAATGTGTGTAGATTATAAGGATCTGAATTAGGCATGCCCAAAAGATTCTTTCCCTTTACCCAACATCGATCACATGATCGATTCCACCGCTGGCCATGAAACCCTTAGCTTTCTTGATGCTTACTCTGGCTATAACCAAATACGAATGGACCCGGCTGATCAAGAAAAAACATCCTTCATCACTAAGTATAGCACTTACTGCTACAACGTGATGCCATTCGGGTTAAAAAATGCTGGAGCCACTTACCAACGCCTAGTAAACCGAATGTTTGAAAAATAACTAGGAAAAATGATGGAAGTTTATATTGATGATATGTTAGTTAAGTCCCTGCGAGCAGAGGACCATTTGAACCATTTGCAGGAAACATTCGACGTGCTGAAACAATACAACATGAAGCTGAACCCAAAAAAATGCGCGTTTGGTGTGGGCTCAAGCAAGTTCCTTGGTTTCATGGTCTCGAATCGAGGAATAGAAATCAACCTCAAAAAGATCAAGGCTATCGAGGACATCACAGTTGTACATAATGTGAAGGCTATACAAAAGCTGACAGGCCGTATAGTCGCTTTGGGATGATTTATTTGAAGATCATCCGATAAAAGCCATCGATTTTTCAATCTATTGAAAAAGAATATCAACTTCTCATGGACATTGGAGTCCAACACGCTTTAGAAGAGCTTAAAAGGTATCTGTCTAGCCCACCCTTGCTGCATACACCGAAGACAGGTGAACGGCTGTACCTCTACCTTGCTGTCTCGGAAGTAGCGGTAAGTGGAGTTCTAGTTCGAGAAGAACAAGGTACGCAATTTCCAATTTATTACGTTAGCAGAACCTTAGGCGAGGCTGAAACTAGGTACCCTCATTTGGAAAAACTGGCACTCGCTTTGTTGAGTGCCTCCGGGAAACTGAAACCTTATTTCCAATGTCATCCCATATGCGTCATAACGACTTACCCGTTAAGAAGCATAATGCATAAGCCCGAGATCTCCGGCCGATTGGCCAAATGGGCTATCGAAGTAAGTGTGCATGATATTGAATATTGATCCCGAACCGCCATTAAATCTCAGGTGTTGGCAGATTTCGTCGCCGATTGTACACCATCCCTAATACCCGAGGTCGAAAGAGAGCTACTGGCCGGATCGGGGACTCCTTCGGGAGTGTGGACCCTGTTCACAGATGGTGTCTCGAACGCGAAGGGATCGGGGCTTGGTATCATGCTAAAGCCCCCAACCGGTAACACAATTAGACAGTCTATCAAGACTATGAAATTAACTAACAATGAAGCAGAGTACGAGGCTATGATTGCAGGGTTAGAACTAGCCAAAAGCTTAGGAGCGGAAATAACCGAAGCTAAGTGCGACTCCCTTCTTGTGGTGAATCAAGTCAACAGAACTTTCGAGGTCAGAAAAGGACGAATGCAGAGATACTTAGACAAACTACAAGTTACACTGCATAGGTTCAAAGAATGGACTTACAACACATACCTCGAGAGCAAAACAGCGAAGCCGATGCCCTCGCCAGTTTGGGATCATCGGTCGAAGATGATGAGATCGAATCCGAAAAGGTCGTACAGCTCATGAGGTCGGTAGTGGAAGAAGGTCACGCGGAATCAATACGACGAGTCTAACTTGGGATTGGAGGAACAAATACATAGAATACCTGAGCTCCGGTAAACTCCCCTCAGATCCAAAAGAATTAAGAGCCTTGCGTACAAAGGCGGCTCGATTCTATTTATCCGATGATGGAACTTTATTTAGAAGAACGTTCGGTGGCCCCCTCGTGATATGTCTGGGACCGAAATACATTTTAAGAGAAATCTACGAAGGCACTTGTGGGAATCATTCCGGCGCCGAGTCCCTAATCCGAAAAATAATCAGAGCCGGTTATTATTGGATCGATATGGAAAAGGACGCGAAGGAGTTCGTTCGTAAATGTAACGAATGTCAAAGACATGCCCCGATGATCCATCAGCCCGGGGAAACGTTGCATTCGGTCTTATCACCATGGCCGTTCATGAAATGGGAAATGGACATTGTTGGACCTCTTCCCTACACACCTGGTAAGGCTCAATTCATTCTTTTTATGACTGATTATTTCTCCAAATGGGTGGAAGCGCAGACATATGAGAAGGTTAGGGAAAAGGAAGTAATCGAGTTTATTTGGGATCACTTCATATGTTGGTTTGGGATGCCATTAGAGATCGTGTGTGACAATGTGAAACAGTTCGTCGGCAGCAAAGTGACAAAGTTCCTCGAAGATAACAAGATCAAAAGAATCCTATCAACGCCCTATCACCCTAGCGGGAATGGACAAGCCGAATCTACCAACAAAACAATACTTCGAAATCTCAAAAAGAGGTTACCCGATGCGAAGGGGAAATGGAAAGAGATATTGCCTGAAGTCCTATGGGCGTATCATACGACCGAGAAATCTAGCACCGGAGCCACTCCCTTTTCCCTGGTGTACGGTGCTGAAGCTTTGATACCGGTCAAAGTCGGTGAACCAAGTGTCAGGTTTCGCTATGCGACTGAAGAATCGAACCACGAGGCTATGAATACGAATCTGGAACTATTGGATAAAAGAAGGGAAGCTTCCCTTGTTCAATTGGCCGCCCAAAAATAAAAGATCGAAAGATACTACAATAGGAGAACCCATCTTCGACATTTCAACATCGGAGATTTAGTACTCAAAAAGGTTACACCCAACACTCGAAATCCGAACGAAGGGAAATTGGGACCGAACTGGGAAGGACCTTACTCCATCATAAAGATAACCAAAAAAGGATCATACAAGCTCAGAACGATGGACGGCAAACAGCTGCCAAAAAATTGGAACATAAATCATTTGAAACGATACTACTATTAAGGTACGATCCTTCATTATTCATTATTACTTGTGTTTATGCTACATCGACAAACTAACACTTGCAAGTATCAAATAAAGTAGCCTCGAATTAGAAAGTAGGGGATGTTAGGACTGAAAGCACGCGTTGCACTCTTTTTCCCTTCGACCGGTTTTGTCCCAAATTGGATTTTACGGCAAGGTTTTTAACGAGGCAACCAGTAAGTCGTGCTAACTTAGATTTGAAGACCGATCATATATCGATGACAACAATATTCGATGCTAAACATCGATCGACCTCAAATGTCGGAAGGCTGCTTAACTACTTCAATTCGGGGAAACATCTCAAAAATCAAAGATCATCAGGAATCGATGTAAGGGTCAAACGGTCAAAGGAACCGTACCCAAATAGATTGATCTATCCCCTAAATAAATTGTACAAGCACATGAACAAGAATAAAGATCTCTTGCACCAATATCCTTTCTCCAAGCCTAAGGGCCATTTTGATTTTCTTTGTTCAATCAAATACTGACATCACTTAGGGATTCATCCGAAAATCAAATTTAATCGAAGGAGAGTAAGACCTACTAAGGCAAACCCCGATTTTTAAAAGGCCAAGGCCGCACCGAGTTAATGAAACTCGAAGGGGAATAAGACCTACTAAGGCCAACCCCGATTTTTAAAAGGCCAAGGCCATACCGAGTTAATGAAACTCGAAGGGGAATAAGACCTACTAAGGCCAACCCGATTCTTAAAGCGCTAAGGCCATACCGATTTAGCGAAACTTGAAGGGGAATAAGACCTACTAAGGCAAACCCCAGATCTTTACAAGGCTAAGGCCATGCCGAGTTAATCAAAGGAAAGAAAAACCTACTAAGGCATATCCCAGAATTGGCCAAGTCCAAACTGAATTCGAGGAACAGAAAATTTACCGAGATAAACCATCAGTTCTAATGAAAAGAATCAAAACAAGTCAGCAATAAAAGCAAGAAAGGAAAAATGCTTTTTTATATATACAAAGTATGATTACAAAGATGGGGACTTTATTACATAATATCAAGAAAAAACAAGAGAAGGCGCTTCATTCCGAGTTCTCGGAGTCATCTTCCTCCGGAAAGGCTTGTTTTCTGGCTTCAGCCTCGATCCTTTTGGCATCATCGATCTCGGCTGATAGATCGAAGCCCCGAGCATGTATATCCTCGAGAACGGACAGACGAGTTTGACACTTTATGTAATCAACCAAGATTTTCGATTGATCTTGAGCAGCCTCGGCGTTGGCCTTGTACTGGGTCACCAGTTCATCTGCCTCAACCTTGGTTGCAGCAACCTCCGATTTTGCCATATGCAGCTCGTTGGACAAAACATCACGATCCGAGGTGATCACACTGACTTGAGATTGGAGTACGTCGGTGCTCTTAGTCAAAGCCTCGATTCTCCCTTTTGGCTCCGTCAGTTGAGTTTCTGATGAAACTAACTGAGCACGGAAAGCCTCTTTTTCCGAAGCCAACTGATCCATCCTGCTCCTCCATTCATTGGCTTCAGCTCTAGCCTCACTTGCCTCGGATCGGAGTCGGGTTATTTGATCGAGCTGCTGCCCCATCTGCTCGACCAAGCCAGAATTCTCTCTCCGTACAAAATCCAGTTCAGCCCGAAGGTTTGTCATCTCCCCTTCGAGCCGTTCGCAACGCCCCGATTCTTCTCGCTGACGAAGAAAAGCCTCATGATGAAGCACCGAGGCCTGCAAACATGAAAGGAAATATGGCAGTTAGTCGAAGTTTTAAAGTACAAAACAATGAACATCAGATGAGGCTTATCAGAAACTTACCTTATTCAATGCCTGCTGAGCTTCATTGAACAAGAAGGGTACGTCCACCTCGTTCATCTTAGCCTGATATTCTTCGGTCACCAAACACCAAAGATAGCTAGCCACCCCTACAGGAGCGGAAAGGACCCTAGCATCTTTGGGAATGGCGAAGGTTATGATCCGCTTCTGATCAGGATCTGAACTCGGAGTAGAAAATCTATCGACCAACTTCGGACCGAAATAAACCTTGCTCGTACCGGTGGAGGGACTTTTCCTCGGTACTTCTAGGTTACCGAGCCCAAAGGTATCCTCAGCAGACGCCGAATCCACGCCATCGAAGATACCTCGGAAAGGGCCTTCCGGTACATGGCTCCTGCCCCGGGAATGTCCTTTTGCGGCTTGGGCCTCGTTCAGGGTTGACTCCGAGAAGGAAGGGGATTCTATCATTTCTATGGGACCCGAGATCCCCTGCGAAGCCCCTCTCACATTGGCTGAAGCCCCAGCTCCTGCCCCCATTTCGGAGCCTTTGACTCGATGAAGGTGTGTTTCATCGGCTCTCTGCTCGAGGACTCCCCGTCCTTCAGTTCGAGACGGCTCGTTACCCAAAAAGTCGAAACCTTCATCTTCATCGGACTCGTCCCTCAACCGATAAATTGAGTCCGAGGACAGAATCCGGTCATCAATGCTGCTCTTGGGCTTACGAGCTGTCCTTTTCCTCGGTCTCCTTCTCTCGGGCTCAGAAGAACTGGGAGCTTCTTTCCTCTTTTTCTCTTTCTCCTGCTCTGAAGCAGGGGGCTAGCAGGGAATCTCATTACCAGGGGACGCTGGCCTCAATTCATCGTTCTTTGATAAACCTACAAATGAAGAGTAAAGCACATTAGAAATCAGTAACATAAGATGCTGAGCTCGAACTTAACCGGTCTTACCATGATGTTTGGCCTCCCATCGGCCCTTCGAGATCTCGCGCCAGGCACGTTCCGAATAGGTTCTTTGGGACACTACTTTTTCGATCCATTCCTTCAGATGAGAAATCGCGGCCAGCATATGAGATACGGCTACATCATGTGGAACTGGTTAGTGAAATAACGAAGGAAAAAACATTGAACAAGTTGAATATGGGGTAACACTTACGGTTCATGTTTCACTTCTCAGGGAATGGCATATCTTCAGCCAGAATCAAGTCCGATGTTTTCACTCGAACAAATCAGCTCATCCAGCCTCGATCCCTATCCTCATCAATGCTCGAGAATGGGGCTCTACTTGCCCGGCGAGCAAGTTTTATTAATCCCCCTCGGAAGAGTCGGGGACTGTATAACCGCAGGAGATGGTCGACAGTGAAAGGGTGCCCGTCGATCTTGCTTACAAAAAAGCGAAAGAGAATGACTATTCTCCAAAAAGAAGGGTGGATCTGACCCGACGTTACCTCGTACCTTTTGCAAAAGGCAACAATAGCAGGGTCCAAAGGGCCCAACGTGAAGGGATAAGTGTAAACACTCAAATAACCCTCCATGTGGGTGGTGATCGCCTCTTCCGGTGCGGGAACGACCACGCATTTACCGACCCAATTACAATCTTCTTTAACCTTGTCAATGATTTTGTCCGCGATCGAAAAAATATACCTAGTGACCGGTTCACACCGGCCCGGTACTGAAGAAGCCTTATCTACTTTAAAGTCGGTACCGATCGAACACCCAGTCGGTACGAACGCCTTCAAAGGAGGTTCGGTCACGGTTTCCTCAACATCAACAGGCTGAGGAGCTTCAGTAGGTTGAGAAGAAGAAGGGGTCTGTCTCTGAGGGACGGATTTAGAGGTTTTTGCCATTGTCAATTATGAGATAAAGAAGCTAAAAAATGCAGGGATGAGATAAGAATAAAAGGGAAAGTCACTTGCGAGAAAGTTCAGAGAATTTGAAGAAGAGAATGTTTAGATAGCGTAAACTCCTAAAGATGGAGACAGAGAAGGTTATTTATACCCCGTCAAAGGCGGCGGTTCGCATCCCAAAACGAGGGAGCATTAATTAACATATGCTGATGTTGCAGAGGTTTGTCTCAAGTTTGTGTCTGAAGAGACGTTTTCAATGCGTACCACGTACGTCACAGTGCCACCGTCATTTATCAATGTGATGGTTCGTTTCTTTTGATGTGACACCCCGAATTCCGTGTCACACGCACCATGAGTATGTCACCATTTGACCTAATCAAAAAGTTGCGGCTCATGTCATTTTTCATCATTACTCTTCAAAAAACGAGGGGACTATCTGTATGGGGTCGAACTCGGACCGCTTGCGTAGGGATAAATCGGGCTCAAGTTTATAGTTGGTATCAATCATAACTACTGCTCGATAGGCTGGGATCGAGGATCAAAGATCGAAGGTCGAGACCGGGCACCATCGAATCGGAACTCGAAGCCATGATGCCCTGATGAGTTTGTCGAGGTCGATTATGGGAAATGGCCTAGGGTAAAATTATCAGATCTGCATAACGGAAGGACCGAAAATCCCGTGATACTTAAATATCTCGGAGGGATCACGGCGTCAATCAACAAAACCGTTGAAATAAGTAAATCAAGGGATATTTTACCTTGTAAATAGATTTTTACCTTGTATAAGAATTATTCTCCGCCCTACATAAAGGGGCAATGCAATTGTAAAAGGCATCTCACGATTCAATTATAAAAATATAGAAAAGAAGTCTGTTTTATTATCTCTTTATTCCTCTGTTTTATTATCTCTTTATTCGTTTGATTCGTATTTTTTTATCTCGAAGAAATCAATCAAGGCCAAGACTATTCAAGGCTTGTGGTTTGCATTTTTTCTAATTTGTTTACTAACTTTAATCTCTGTTTTATTCTTCATTATTTGCATCAAACCAAATCACGTGTCCTTAAAACCACGTACAAATTTAATTGTTATCCGAAACCAAAGGTAAACAAAACATAACATTATCTCTGGCGCAATGTTATATAGGGAATGACCTTCGAATAATTTCATGCTCCAACTCGAATTAGATGGAACTCTTTCAGGTTAGCGCATACTAAAATGTTTCGTATTATTCTGCTTTTATAAAAAGAATAATTTTTACCAGAAACGTTCTTCTTCACATCTTTCAGTGAATTATTCAACTTTCGAAATTTAATGTGATGATTTCTGTATCAACTAATTTGTTTAGTTATTTCTTTAATATTTTCTTCTACCTTAATTACATAGTTTAAAGTTTACATTCAGACAAAATAGTGCGAAATAAAGGAGAATAATTTAATAATGCATGTGTGCGTGTGTGATGTCTAGAGAAACTTTCAAGAACTCAACTGTAAGAGTAAATCGGTGGAAGTGCATTAGTACCCTGTTTTAAGGGCACTGTTAAATGTATGCCAGTTTTTTAAAATTATTGAACCTGTACCCAATTTGTCATAAGTGATTAATATTTGGACAAGAATATCTTTAAAAAATTGAACAAGAATATATACATGATACTAAGATCAACCAAAACAAGAAAGAAGAGCTATCCAACAACTCTAGTCAACCACAACAAAAATAAGAGCCAGCATAACCAAATTATTAAATACTACCCTCGAATTATTAAAAATATGAATAATATAACGGAAAAGAGAAGGAAATTTAAATTTGATGAAGAATAAACGAAAACGACATACAACGAGGAGAGAAAAAGAAAAAAAGAAAAACTTTAGATATATTGCTATGAACTTCAATCGTTTGTGATAGAAAAAGGCATATAAATGCAATGGAAGCAATCACCCAAGACCAAATAATCTTACATGTAAACTAGATAAATATAATCAATTACGAGATAGTAACACTAACCTTTTGAAGTTACTGCACAAATCTTCAATAATGTTTGCGTTATCCACGTCTACGGTCTTCTGCTGTGTATCCTGAATCTCTACGAACGTGATACTTGAGTGGCAAGTATTTCGACTTAAGAATAATAGTCCTCTTTGTGTGTAAAATTCGGCCAGCAAGAATCATGCACTTTAGGGTTTTTCTTTCTTTTATTTATCCACGTTTTTTTAGGTAATCCAAGACCAAAAACGTGTAGAAGTCTTATTCCTACCAAAAACGTGAAGCCAAAACCGAAATGGAGTCTACTACGCACCAAAATGTGTAGCAGTCTCCTAACCCACCAAGGATACTATTTTCCTTTTTTTTTTTAAATTTCCTTGTTCTAGAATATTCAGGCACAGCAGGGACCACAGATTTAATAACGAGGCTTCCTATTGCGGTATTAATTCGGAATATGAATGAATTAATCCTACCACAATAAATTATAATTTATTCCACTAGAAAACTGTAATTGCACTCCTCAGTTTAATTTCGAAATCATTCATTAAAACTTATTTAACTCCCCGTGTTAAGATTACAAATACCAATCAGATAAATTAAATTACTGACAATTTAATTCATCGACTAATTTAATCATTTATACTTCCGCTTAACTTATTTTATGTGACGGATACAAAATTCACCTGCAGGGTTTTAACATGAAAACTTTAAAGCATCCATAAAGGGGTATCATCAATCTCAATGGACAAGACACGGATTCTATCAACTAATTATTATTTCACAAATGCACTTTGCCATTATTCAATTTACCAGGAATACATTAACTCGCAGTTGAGTCGTACCTTTTAATAAATCAAAATAATGAACGAAGCACATTGATCATAACAATTATATAAAGATTAAGAGTATAAGAACATTCAATGAGCTAGAGAGGTAGTTTTATATATTCAGTACAAAAACACTTATCTCTACTTGGTCCGTTCAATACACAAAAATTTACTAGCATAAGAAGTTGGAACTGAACCATTCCCATAATCAAGATAGATTATAATTTAATCTTATGCTACAATCATCAAGATACTCTGCCCAGTTTCATCTTTGATTGTGAACATTAACTTTATAACTTATAAGAACCGATAATTTAATCTTCCGCGTATGAGCTAAAGCTCCATACACTAAATCATCTACTATATAAGTAAAGGGCACACATATGAACAAATGATCTATTTAAATTAAGACTTCATTGAATTGAATAAATAAATAAACAATTGTTCCAATAAATAAAACATAATACTATAATCAAACCACATGGTTAATAGTATATCCTAACAATCTCCCACTTAGACTCATAACCATGCATCTACAACTCTAATACCCATTTCTTCCACATGCTTGTCAAAAGTCTTCTGCGGTAAGCTTTTGGCAAACGGGTCTGCCAAATTGTCTGCTGATGCAATCTTCAAAACTTTTACCCCTCCCCTCTGAACAATGTCACGAATTAAATGATATTTACGCTCAATATGTTTAATCCTCTTATGGCTTCGTGGTTCCTTCGAGTTTGAAACCGCACCACTATTATCATAATAAAGTATAATTGGTGCTTGTACTGAAGGGACAACACCAAGCTCTTTCAGGAAGTTCCCGAGACAAACAGCCTCCTTGGCAGCCTCAGAGGCAGCCACATATTCGGCTTCCATGGTGGAATCAGCAACACATGATTGCTTAATACTCCTCCAAGTTGTGGCTCCTCCTCCTAAGGTAAACACATTTCCTGAGGTAGATTTTCTAGAATCTCTATCTGACTGGAAATCTGAGTTTGTATACTCAATGGGTACAAGATCGCTTGAGTGAAAAATCAACATATAATCCCTAGTCCTTTTCAGGTACTTGGTTATATGCTTAACGGCAGTCCAATGTTCTCTCCCAGGATTAGACTGAAATCTGCTAACTATGCCAACAGCAAAGCAGATGTCAGGTCTAGTACATAGCATTGCATACATAAGGCTCCCTACAGCAGAAGCATAAGGGACCGCCTTCATCTTCTCTATCTCATCAGCCATTTTGGGAGACTGATCCTTGGACAGAGAGATTCCATGCCTAAAAGGAAGGAATCCTTTTTTTGGAATCTTGCATGCTAAATCTGGTGAGGATAGTATCAATATAAAGTGCTTGAGACAAGCCTAATATCCTTTGCTTGCGATCTCGCGTGAGCTTGATCCCAAGGATATGAGCTGCTTCTCCTAAGTCCTTCATATCAAAATGTGAGGACAACCACTCCTTGACTGAAATCAACATGGCCACATTATTTCCTATGAGCAAGATATCATCTACATACAGTACCAAAAACGCTACTTTTTCTCCATCCCATTTTTTATAGACACAAGACTCGTTTTCACATTGATCATAACAATCATATCAAGATTAAGAGTATAAGAACATTCAATGAGCTAGAAAGGTAGTTTTATATATTCAGCACAAAAACACTTATACTCTACTTGGTTCGTTCAATACACAAAAATTGTATTAGCATAAGAAGTTGGAACTGAACCATTCCCACAACCAAGATAGATTATAATTTAATCTTATGCTACAATCATCAAGATACTTTGCCCAGTTTCATCTTTGATAGTGAACACTAACTTTATAACTTATAAGAACCGACAATTTAATCTTCCGCGCATGAGCTAAAGCTCCATACACTAAATCGTCTACTATATAAGTAAAGGGCACACATATGAACAAATGATCTATTTGAATTAAGACTTCATTGAATTGAATAAATAAATAAATAATTGTTCCATAAAAACAAAACATAATAATATAATCAAACCGCATAGTTAATAGTTTATCCTAACAATCTCCCACTTAGACTCATAACCATGCATCTACAACTCTAATACCTATTTCTTCTACATGCTTGTCAAAAGACTTCTACGGAAAGCTTTTGGTAAACGGGTCTGCCAAATTGTCTGCTGATGCAATCTTCAAAATTTTTACCCCTCCCCTCTGAACAATGTCACGAATTAAATGATATTACGCTCAATATGTTTACTCCTCTCATGGCTTCGTGGTTCCTTCGAGTTTGCAACCGCACCACTATTATCACAATAAAAGTATAATTGGTGCTTGTACTGAAGGGACAACGCCAAGCTCTTTCAGGAAGTTCTTGAGCCAAACAGCCTCCTTGGCAGCCACATATTCGGCTTCCATGGTGGAATCAGCAATACATGATTGCTTAATACTCCTCCAAGATATGGCTCCTCCTCCTAAGGTAAACACATTTCCTGAGGTAGATTTTCTAGAATCTTTATCTGACTGGAAATCTGAGTCTGTATACCCAATGGGTACAAGATCGCTTGAGTGAAAAACCAGCATATAATCCCTAGTCCTTTTCAGGTACTTGATTATATGCTTAATGGCAGTTCAATGTTCTCTCCCAAGATTAGACTGAAATCTGCTAACTATGCCAACAGCAAAACAGATGTCAGGTCTAGTACATAGCATTGCATACATAAGGCTCCCCACAGCAGAAGCATAAGGGACCGCCTTCATCTTCTCTATCTCATTAGCCATTTTAGGAGACTGATCCTTGGACAGAGAGATTCCATGCCTAAAAGGAAGGAATCCCTTTTTGGAATCTTGCATGCTAAATCTGGCAAGGATAGTATCAATATAAAGTGCTTGAGACAAGCCTAATATCCTTTGCTTGCGATCTCGCGTGAGCTTGATCCCAAGGATATGAGCTGCTTCTCCCAAGTTCTTCATATCAAAGTGTGAGGACAACCACTCCTTGACTGAAATCAACATGCCCACATTATTTCCTATGAGCAAGATATCGTCTACATACAGTACCAAAAATGCTACTTTTTCTCCATCCCATTTTTTATAGACACAAGACTCGTTTTCACATTGATCAAAACCGAAAGTCTTAATCAACTTGTCAAAACAAGTGTTCCATGCCCTAGATTCCTGCTTCAATCCATAAATGGATTTGTTCAACTTACACAGCATGTGTTCATTACCGCTTTTTTTGAAACCGTCTGGTTGTGCCATATAAATGCACTCATCAAGACTTCCATTAAGGAAAGCCGTCTTGACATCCATTTGCCAGATCTCATAATCATAATGAGCAGCAATAGATAAGAGGATTCTAATTGATTTAAGCATGGCTACAGGCGAAAAGTTTCCTCATAATCGATCCCTTCTTTCTGAGTAAACCCTTTCGCAATAAGCCTTGCTTTAAAAATTTGCACTTTTCCATCCACTCTTCTCTTTTTCTTATAGATCCATCTACAGCCAATAGGTTTGACTCCCGCAGGTGGTTCCACAAGATCCCAGACTTTATTGGAGTACATAGACTCCATTTCAGATTTCATAACAGTAATCCATTTTTCAGCATCTATATCCTGTAGTGCTTCGTCGTAATTTAGAGGTTCTGTAATAGTCTCTTCAGGGATCCTATCGTAAGATTCTCCCAAGAGTACATACCGAGAAGGTTTTCTAATAATTCTCCCACTACGACGAGACATTACAGGTGCATTTTCGTCCACGACATTATCTTGAAGAACTGGGTGCTCAACGTTAGTCTCCTCACCTTGTGATGCCAGGATTTCATGAGCTTGTTCTTCAATTTCAGGTTGCACAATCGCAGGTTGTTCAACATTACTCCCACTGCTTTGGGGCAGCGAGATGTTGGGCAATGCCTCTTGTGCATCCTCTTGCCTATTGATATTCCTCCCACTACGAGAACGCAGTGGTATATCAATACTGGCTGCCAGGATGTGTTTTGGAGATGGATATTTTGTTATTTCTTTGCTCAATTCTTGCAAAACAAGTTTGCTTCTAGGAACATGGTTTATTAAATAATCCTCTTCCAGAAACTTGGCATTTGTCGTAACAATTACCTTCTTTTCTTTTTGGACAATAAAATAACCTCCCTTTTTTCCTTTTGGATATCCAATAAAAACGCACACCTCTGTCCTCGATTCCAATTTATCTGTTTTCCCTTTCAACACATGTGCTGGACAACCCCAAACTCGAATATGCCGCAGACTGGGTTTGCGCCCAGTCCACAATTCTGTTGGAGTCAAAGGTACTGACTTGGAAGGAACCAAATTCAGAATGTAATTAGCCATTTCTAAAGCATATCCCCAAAAGGATGAGGGCAAATTAGAATAACTCAACATTGATCTGACCATTTCCATAAGGGTTCTATTTCTTCTTTCTGCTACACCATTTTGTTGTGGTGTTCCTGGAGCAGATAATTGAGACGTTATTCCACAATCTGATAAGTATCTAATGAATTCCGCAGAAAGGTATTCACCACCGTGATCAGATCGCAGTGATTTGATATGTTTATCATGTCGTTTCTCCGTCTCTGTCTTAAATTCTTTGAATTTCTCAAAGCACTCAGACTTATGGCGCAACAAATAAATATATTCGTATTTAGAGCAGTCATCTGTGAAAGTCACGAAATACTCAAAACCACCTCTTGCTTGTATATTCATAGGTCCACACAAATCGGAATGGATTAATTCTAACTTATCACTGGCTCTATTTCCTTTTGAAGGGAAGGGTCTCTTAGTCATTTTTCCTTCTAAACAGGATTCACATGTTGGTAGTGCCTCCACTTTCAATGAACTCAGGGGTCCATCAGAAACCAACCTTGATATCCTATTTAGATTTATATGACCTAGACGTAAGTACCATAAATAAGTTTGACTCAATTCAGAAATACGCTTTCTTTTATGTGACAGGTCAACGTTATTTAGCTCTTTTGGTTGTATGATTTCAGGAGGAATATTAAGTATAAACAAATCATTTACTCTAGCAGCAGTGTAAATAAAAAGTCTATTATACTTAATAATAGCAGAGTTATTAATAAAAAAGACATTATAACCAGCATCCATTAATCTAGAAACTGAAAGCAAATTCCTTCTAATGGAAGGTACATATAAAACGTCTTTTAAATTCAAAACTCTATCACTACTAAACTCAACTCTAATATATCCAAACGCTAAAGCTGGTGCTGGTTCGCCATTGGCTTGAAAAACGCAAACTTCATTCTCACTTAGCTGCTGCGTTTCCTGAAACCCCTGCAGAGAAGTGCAGATATGATTAGTGGCTCCCGAATCTACACACCATGACATGGTAGAAACAGCCGCTAAACAAGTTTCAACGACATTTAAAAATGAATTACCTTGCTTATTCATTTTGGCCAGATAGGTGGGACATTGTTTCTTTTGATGCCAGGCTGCTTGCAGTGAAAACACTTGCCCTTAGGCTTGTTTACACCACCAGCAACACTTACGGGTGCCACAACCTTGCGAGCCTTCTTCTTTTTCTGTCCGCCTTTCGGCTTAGAAACTGAACCTTTCTCAACAATCATTGCCACAGCTGGGGCTTGCTGCTTGATAATGGACTCTGGCGCCTGCAGCTCATTCAACAATTTCGCAAGTGACAAATCCATTTTGTTCATATTATAATTCAAGCGAAATTATTGAAAACTGTCAGGCAGAGTCTGTAGGACCATCTCAACTTGAGATTCCTTATCAATCACAGCTCCAAGCACCTCGAGTTCGTTCAGAAGACTCATCATGTCAAGTACATGCTTCCGAACCGAAGATCCTTCAGCCATCTTAGTGTTCAAAAGGGCTTTCATGGCTGTCTGCTTAGCCGCACGATTTTGCTCTCCGAACATCTCTTTCAGATTTTCAAGCATATCGTACGCAGACCCCATTGACTGATGCTGATGTTGCAAAACATTCGCCATAGAGGCAAGAATGTAACATCGCGCCATCTCATCAGCCTTAACCCATTTTTCATAGGCCTTAACCTGATCTTCCGGAGCATTATCCCAGGTTTTTCTGGGCACTCATCAATCAGCACAAATTTGTAAGCAGTTAGGACAATATCCAAGTTTCGTTTCCAGTCAACATAATTCGGACCCTCTAACTTGTTTTGGTTCAGAATAACGGTAAGTGGGTTGAAGGAAGACATGATTAATCTGGGAGATATAAACATCAAATAGATCATTAGATATGTTGAACAAATAATTAAATTCAAACCACATCACACATAAAATCATGCTTACCGAATAGTTAGATTCGATAGGGAAACTTAACTATTCATGCAAAATATATGAGTCATGCCAGATATATTACCCCATAAAAATCAGAACCAACTCAGATGGAGAGTAAACTGATAATTTATATTAGGTAGATATCACATTAAATTATCCCTAGTTCCATTGAACCAACGTGTAACTCAGATGGAGAGTTATAACAAGTTATCAATTAATTAGGGATTACAGCACAGTAATTAACCACAATAAATCTATCCCATGGGGAGGAAGACCTATGTCAACACATAAATTTATTATATTACTGTTATATATAATGGAGACCATAGAGAATGAACCCTAACACCATTATTTGTTAAAATAAAAATTTTCGGTTAATAAAATTTTTTCTAAAAACAGAAAAACGCCAAAAAACCCATCTAAACGACTCCGGATGGCCAAAAAACGTCGTTGATCACAGCAAAATAGTGAGTATTGATCATTGGGCCGTTTCCGATGAACCTACCAAATTTCAGGTCAATCGGAGTTCGTCAAAAAAAAAAATTTCAGAACTCAAAAACTATGACCATTCGGTAAAATCGGTTTTTTCGTTTTTATACTTTTGAATAAAATCAGATACAATCATATTATTTATACGATTCTAATAATATCCATGATTCATGAATTTATAAATTCAGAAAAACTGTCATTCAAAAACAACACCAAAACTATGATTACTGTTTCATGAAGTAACACGTTGTTTCTGATTCTAACATAGTCTTGATTCCAGAATTCATAAACAACACAATCAATCTCGTTTTTCATAAAACATCATTGTTTTTAACATGACAAACATGTATTCAAAAAACAATACTAATTCTAAGATTTTTGTTTTATGACGTATTACATTATCTAGTTAGATGTAAGACGGCTCTTGATGCCAGTTGATAGAAAATAGGCATAAACGCAACGGAAACAATCATCCAAGACCAAATAATCTTACATATAAGCTAGATAAATATAATCTCTAACGAGATAGAAACACTAACCTCTTGAAGTTACTGCACAAATCTTCAATGATATTCACGCTATCCAGGTCTACGGTCTTCTACTGTATATCCTGAATTTCTACCGAACGTGATACTTGAGTGGCAAGTATTTTTATTCAAGAAAAATAGTATCCTTTTTGTCAAAATTCGGCCAAAAACAGAAGCTCACTTTTTTGTTTTGTTTTTGCTTCTGCTTTTCTTCTTTTGCCTTCTTTCACGTTTTTTCACTTCTGTTTTTTTTTTTTTTTTTTTTTTTTCACGTTTTTTGTTTCTTTTTAGTTAGAAAACAAGACCAAAAACCTTTGGAGTCTTATTCCTCCTAAAAAACATGTAGCCAAAAACGTGTAGGAGTCTACTACGTACCAAAAATGTGTAGCAGTCTCCTAACCCACCAAGGATACTATTTTCTTATTTAATTTCCTCGTTCTAGAATATTCAGGCACAGTAGGGACCACAGATTTAATAACGAGGCTTCCTATTGTGGTATTAATTCGGAATATGAATGAATTAATTCTACCACAATAAATTATAATTTATTCCACTAAAAAATTATAATTGCACTCCTCAGTTTAATTTCGAAATCATTCATTAAAACTTATTTAACTCCCCGTGTTAAGATTACAAATACCAATCAGATAAATTAAATTACTGACAATTTAATTCATTGACTAATTTAATCCTTTATACTTCCGCTTAACTTATTTCATGTGACTGATACAAAATCCACCTGCAGGGTTTTCACATGAAAACTTTCAAGCATCCATAAAGGGGTATCATCAATCTCAATGATCAAGACACGGATTCTATCAACTAATTATTATTTCACAAATGTATTTTGCCATTATTCAATTTACCAGGAATACATTAACTTGCAGTTGAGTCGTATCTTTTAATAAATCAAAATAATGAACGAAGCACATTGATCATAATAATTATATCAAGATTAAGAGTATAAGAACATTCAATGAGCTAGAGAAGTAGTTTTATATATTCAGTACAAAAACACTTATCTCTACTTGGTCCGTTCAATACACAAAAATGTACTAGCATAAGAAGTCGGAACTAAACCATTCCCATAATCAAGATAGATTATAATTTAATCTTATGCTACAATCATCAAGATGCTTTGCCCAGTTTCATCTTTGATTGTGAACATTAACTTTATAACTTATAAGAACCGACAATTTAATCTTCCGCGCATGAGCTAAAGCTCCATATACTAAATCGTCTACTATATAAGTAAAGAGCACACATATGAACAAATGATCTATTTGAATTAAGATTTCATTGAATTGAATAACTAAATAAATAATTGTTCCAATAAATAAAACATAATACTATAATCAAACCACATGGTTAATAGTATACCTAACAATACCAACGTGTTTAAGCAAGTCTGCAAGAGGCGTATTCAGGAGAATTTTCTTCTTTACTTTTGTTTCATCTACTATATAATGTCATATTAGAATTGTAAATCTTTAACAAGCTGGACTTCGATGAGCAAATGGGCGGCACTAAAAGAGAAAAAAAAAAAAAAAACTGGAAATGAGATCAATCCACGAGGAGGTTCTACCACGTTTGAACGCTCTTTAATGGAACTTTAGTCTTGGACTCAAATCAGCACCTCACCTCACGTTTTAAGAACCAAATGAGGAATCACACGTAGACCGACCTGAGCATTCTTCTGCTCTACAGAGCCCTCTGGAGCTAGAGTTGGGGTTGCTTGACATCCCCCTTTCTCGCGCAAAAGCAATCAGAATTCGAACACGCCGCATTTAAGGATCAAACCGACTTGCACTTGCAATATTGAATGTGCTTTCAAAGTAATGAACTAAGTCTTGAAATATTATGGTCAACTGATAACAATTCATGATTTTTATCCAAAAAACTGATAGCAGTTCATGACATGTGTTGCACTGTTTTCTGCTCCAATGCAGATTAATAATATAGCCCCAGGCCTTTGGTCTAGCAGTAAGAGCGTGGCACATTATGTGTGGGTTAGGCACACATCACAGTTTCGAACTTTGGGGCACACAAAAATTTGATATTTAAGTGGAGAAGAATAGGTGGGCAGACCCAATATCCACAGTGCTTCAAACCGTGAGAAACTTGGCCTTGGATTTTCTTGGTTATTGGAAGATATAATGATATATTCATCGAGATAGTGAAGGTTCATATTTGTATTTTTCTTGTTAAGCTATGTCCTATGACTTTTGACAAGCATAGTATGCATTTATGTGCTAAATAGGTGGCAGCAGAACATAGGTTGATCCCTTGCTCCACAACCCCCCCCCCCCC
>MCJB01011774.1:26889-111424 GCA_002018475.1 Nicotiana obtusifolia
CCCCCCCCTCAAACCCCCCGAAACCAAACACACCTTCCTGTTCCATAATCATAAAAAAAACTCTAGAAGAAAAGATAAGGAGAAGTCTTGATGAACAGTAATTCGATCATTCTATCTAAAGCTACTTTGACATCTTTTTCACCAATTATTGGAAAGTCAAGCACGCCCGAATGTATTCTACTAATTCATCTGCTCCTCCCCCTCAACAGTCAGCACAAGTAAGAATGGAGAGACAACCTAAATCCCAAAGCAAATATACAAACCAGACAGTGTTCCCGCAGCTTTATCCACTCCATCTCCATTATTAATTCCAACCCCCAAGCTAGAATTCGAACAAACAGGACAGGCTATCTTCAGCAGAGAAGAATAGGTTCACCATCCTCATCACCTGTTTTCCTTCAAGTATCCAACTACCTAGATATAATGGGAAGGTCACAAATCTTTGAAATATAGCACGTCAGTATATCACTGTACCACCTAAATTTTATTATTTTACTAACTTCAAGGACTAATTGTCGCAGTAAGTCCATTTACAATGCTGTGGATCCATGATGACGACGACAACAACAACATGTCCAGTATTATCCCACACCGTAGGGTCTGGGAGGGTAATGAGTATGCAGACCTTACCCCTGCCTTGTGAGGATGGAGAGGTTGTTTCCAATAAACCATCGGCTCAGGAAAGCATAAGCACCACATTAATGAAAATAAAGATAAGAAGGGACAGTACCAAAAAGCCATATTAAAGCAGAATAAAAACAACGAGACAGTAAGGTGATCAACAATTAAATGAAAGAAAACAATGGTTAGTCCTACTACCAACAGAAAGCAAAACTATGTGTCAATACTAGTGTTATGAACACTCTAGACTACCTACTCTACTACCCTAATCCTCCACCTCCATACCTTCCTATCAAGGGTCATGTCCTCAGTCAGCTGAAGCTGCGTCATGTCTTGTCTAATCACCTCTCCCCGCCTCTTCTTTGGCCTACCTCTAACTCTCCGTATACCCTCTAATGTCAACCTCTCACACCTCCTCACTGGGGTGTCTGTGCTCCTCCTCCTCACATGACCCAACTACCTAAGCCGCGCTTCCCGTATCTTGTCTTCAATAGAGGCCACACCCACCTTATCGCGACTAACCTCATTTCTGATCCTATCTAACCTGGTGTGCCCACACATTTATCTCAATATCCTCATCTCGGCTACCTTCATCTTCTAAACATGAGCGATCTTGACTGGCCAACACTCAACCCCATACAATATCATTGGTTTGACCACCACTCTGTAGAACTTACCTTTAAGTTTTAGTGGCACATTCTTGTCACACAAAACACCGGAAGCGATTCTCTATTTCACCCATCCCACCCCAATACGATGGGTGACATCTTCATCAATCTCCCCATCCCCTGAATGATAGACCCAAGGTACTTAAAACTCCCACTCCTAGGGATGACCTGTGAGTCCAGCCTCACCTCCCCTTCCCCTCCTTGAGTCTCGCACTGAACTTACACTCCAAGCATTCTGTCTTGGTCCTGCTCAACTTAAAACCTTCAGATTCCAGGGTCTGTCTCCATACTTCTAATTGCGCGTTTACACCGTCTCGCGTCTCGTCAATCAATACAATATCATCTGCAAATAGCATGCACCACGACACCTCCCCTTGGATGTGGCGCGTCAGTACGTCCATCATTAGAGCAAACAAAAAAAGGCTGAGTGCCGACCGCTGATGCAACCCCATCATAACTGAAAAATGGTCTGAGTCCCCACCCACCGTCCTCACTCGGGTCTTTAATCCATCATACATGTCCTTAATCAATCTAACGTAGGCAACCGGTACACCTCTAGCCTCCAAACATCTCCACAAACCTCTCTCGAAACTTTATCGTACGCTTTTTCTAAGTCGATCAATACCATATGCAAGTCATTCTTTCTCTCCCTATACTGCTCCATCAATCTTCTGACAAGGTGGATGGCTTCTGTAGTCGAACCCCCCAACATAAACCCAAACTGGTTTTCGAAAATAGACACACCCCTCCTCACCCTTAGCTCTACCGCTCTCTCCCGGACTTTCATAGTATGGCTAAGCAGCTTGATACCTCGATAGTTATTGCAATATTGGATATCACCCTTGTTTTTGTATATATGAACCATCGTGCTCCACCACTACTCTTCGGGCATCTTCTTCGTTCTAAAAATGACATTAAATAATCTAGTGCGCCACTCCAAGTATGTCTTTCCCGTGCTCTTTCAAAACTCCACCAGAATTTCATCCGGCCCGGTCGCTTTGCCCCTACTCATCTTACGCATAGCCCCCTCAACTTCATTAGCTCTAATCCGCCTACAATACCCAAAGTCACAACGACTCCCGGAAAGTTCCAAATCACCCAGTACAATGCTCCTGTCCCCCTCCTTATTCAAGAGACTATGGAAGTAGGTCTGTCATCTCTGACGGATAAGCCCCTCATCCAACAAAACTCTACCTTCTTCATTCTTGATACACTTCACTTGGTCCAAGTCACACGCCTTGGCTAACCTGAACAAACTCTTATCCTCACCTCGGCCCTTGAGTTCCTCATACAAACGACTAAAAGTTGCAGTTTTGGCTGCCGTAACTGCTAGCTTTACCTCTTTCTTAGCCAACTTATAATGCTCCCTATTCGCCCTCTTCTCCTCCTCATCTACACTTTCTACTAGCTTCAGATACACTGCTTTCTTGGTTTTCACTTTTCCTTTCACCTCTCCATTCTATCACCATCTCTCTTGTGACCACTAGAGTAACCCTTTGAGACCCTTAATACCTCTCTCGCAGCTTTCCTAATGCATTGCGCAGTCGTGGTCCACATAGTGCTTGCGTCACCACTACTCCTCCAAGCCCCCATAGTCACCAGCTTAACCCCCAACTCTTGCGCTTTAGCTTCCGTCGAGGCTCCCTACTTTATCTTATGTTGGCTATACATCGCTCTCTTCCTCCTCTTCCTCGTGATCTCTAGGTACATGACCAGGAGTCTATGAAGAGTCGAGAGGTTCTCACTCGGGATGATCTTGCAATCCGTACAAAGACCTCTATCGGACTTCCTACAGGGATCCATGACAAAATACCTAATTAAAATACATAGTTCAAGAGAGATTTTCCTATAGTAGCACCAGTAGACAACTAATTCATATATTCCCTCCGTCCCAATTTATGAGATGGTGTTTCACTGGGCAAGGAGTTTGAGAATGAAAAACTTTTAAAACTTGAGATCTAATACAAGCCATAAAAATTTTTGTGGCTTTAAATCATCATATTAATGGTAAAATGTTAAGTATAAAACTAAATTGTTACTAAATATAAAAAAGTCATTTTTTTGAGACTGAATAAGAAAGAAAAGGTGTCACATAAATTGGGACAGAGGGAGTCGTTTATTCCATGTATTTGCCATAAATCAACTATTTTGATATTTGCAATGGGGTGTACTTGTCTAGACACGGTTATCCAACATGTTCACTCATTCTGTAATCTACTATGCATTTGGATCCCATAAAGTAAATTTGCACTAACTTTTGTCTCTGAGACACATATCCACCCCCAAAGAACCCACCCTCAAAATAAGAGAAAAATGAGCAAGGGAAAACTAAGCACCACACTCTTACTAAACATCTGCCACATTTAATTCAATCTGTCTTCAGGAGGAGAGACCAGTTATGCAGCATTATCTTCAAGGTCATAACCCTCGCCAGAACTGAACAGGATCACACTATTTCTGAAATGCAAGTATTTGTCATCAGAAAAGCAAAGTGGGAAAAACATCGTCTTCTTCCTACAAGTGCAATACTTACTGGTGGCTTCGTAAAATCACACTACTAAAAATCCAGAAAAAAGCGACCACGAAAAACGACGACAAACAGGCCTGATCGATATTAAGCTGGTCACTTTACCTTAGGGACCAAAGATGGTCGCTAATTAGCGACCAACTTTGGTCTCTAAGGTAAAAGGACCAAATATTCCGGGTAAAGAAAATAGCGACTAACTTTGGTCGCTATTAATATTTTAATAATATAATATTGGCGGCCAAAGTTGGTCTTTAAATGTAAATTACGTTTTTATTTTATTTATTATAATCTGAAAAATTGCGACCAACGTTGGTCGCTATATAATTAATTTTTTAATTTTTTTAAAATTAAGAGACCAAAGTTGGTCGCTATTTGCAAGAATTAATTTTTTTTAAAATTATAAGCGACCAACTTTGGTCGCTATATTTGTAGAAATTATTTTTTTAAAATTGAATGGCACCAAAGTTGGTCGCTATTTCCCAGAAATTTTTTTTTTTAAGGGAAAAGCGACCAACTAGCAACCAACGTTGGTCGCTTTTCTTGGTATATATTTGGCAGAAACGCCTATTTTAGCAGCTACACCACCTGCCAGCTTACCAAATTCCTAAACAGGCATTTTATGCCAACAACAATAACAACAACAACAATAAACAACAACAACAACAACAACAATAAACAACAACAACAACAACAACAACAACAACAACAACAATAAACAACAACATTAAAAGTAAGAAACTATAAAGTTCAATAGAACTAATACATTAAGCTAACCAAACTAAGTTAACTGTTATTACAAGTCAAAGATTATTTTGTACATCATTATCGTCATCGTCTGATGAAGTTTCATCACGAAGACGGTATGGAGAAGGGTGTAGTTGTCTAGGACGGGAAGAATGATAACGGGGAGGGCGGGAGGAACTAGCACGGGGAAGGCGAGCCTCTGGCGATGACTCGCGAGACCCGGGAATTGGAAAACTACCAGAAACCAAGAGAAATTTGAGCTGCTCTTGTATCCCAACATACTGAGCCTGTATAATCTTTTCTCTTTCCTTGGTGGCTTCTAGCTCGGATGTGAGCTTTGCCACAATCTCCCACATAGAGGAGAGGCCCTCCCCATCAAGTTGCTCGGCTTGCGCGGAAGTCTCTATTCCTTGCATTCCACACTTATAGCGATGAAATTTCTTAGTAGGAAGCCCGTATACCTTTCCCCATTTTGGACCGCCAGCAGCTTGCGTCCATAGTCTTTCAGCATCCTCGTCCCAAGATTGGATTGGGTCGCCCGACTCATTAGGTGGATGACTGCGTATGAATTCCTCCACTTTAGCTGTGAAGCGACCCTATAAGAAAAATTACATTGAATTAGTATTTCAAAATTTATATAAAAGTAAATCAAAATACTTAATGAAAATTGAAAACTTACATGTACAGTCGAGGCTCGGCCCTCGACCCACCTTTCTTCATCCATCTTTTTCTTCTTCTTTACAATATGAGTCTCCTTGAATAACTCATCTTGCTTCATCGAACGCCCCAACTTCTTTTCCTGAAAACTCATAAATTTTAGTTAAGAAACATAATAGATATACTTTGAAAATTCAAATAAATTAAGCAATTACGTACCATTCTTCTCTTTATTGTCCCTAGGCTGATCGTACCTCCAGTGTGCAAGGATTCTCCCTTCTCAGATGCACGAGCTTTCTTTCCTTTCTCGCTCTTCTTTAAGAACTCTGCGGTAAGCCATTGCCTTTGCAAATCCTCCCATAAATGCTGAAGCAACCAGGCAGGCTTCTGGTTCAACTTTTTAGCTTTGGAGAAACAATGCGACAACCACTTGCGAGCCTTGAGATGGAAATTGCAGCCACATCCGCGCTATAGCGGTGTTCCCATACACACTTGCTCTGTATTTCAAAAGTTAAGTATTATATGGAAATATCATATTATAGTGTAAGTATATGTGTGTGTGTGTGTGTGTGTGTATACAAGTTATATTCTATAATACATATTTAGCTGGAAATATCATAAATATAAATAATTATACTGCTTAAAGAATATTTATACCTTTAATTCATTGAAAATTTGCTCCTTCAGCGAGAATGAGAAATCACTCCAAGTCGCATAAGGGCCATCTAATAGCTTTCTGGTGGCTTGGGTGATTATCCTTGTAGTAATATTAGTAGGGATGAACCTGCAATTAATAAAAAAATACATTAGTATCTTAGTAAAACTGTACAAAACAATAAACGTAAAAATAACAAATAACTCTTACCCATCACCCCCAGGGACTATGATGATCCTGCCATATTGATCACGATGCACCTCCTCGTCATCATCACCATCACCGTTCGAAGCATGTATATCAGAGGCATGTGTGGAAGGTGTAGGGGGGGTCAGAGCTAGTGTCTCGCAGGTGAAGGCCTGTAATAGATGGAGTCCCAGATGAAGATGGCTGCGAGCCCTGTGACTGCGACATAGCTGTACGGGCCGCAAGGGGACGTGACACTGATAGCTGTGACCGGAGTGGCTGTGACACTGATGCCTGTGATCCATGTGGATGTGACATGGATCTATGCGGTCCATGCGATGCAGATGGCTGAGATCCACGTGGCTGTGCGGCAGCTGGACTGTATGTCGGACGTACAGTCCTATGGCCCTGTGACAAAAAACCTGGTATCTGCACGAAGGTGTAGGGCCGGTGATGTTGTGGCAGCTCAGAATAGCCCTGGGGTGGAGGCAAAGACAAAGGCATAGGCGTAGGCATCTCTGAAACGGCAGGACAAGATGGAGTATTATCTTCTACCCTCCTCTTTAGTTTCTTAGCCTTTTCTCGACCCCGAGAACTAGTAGAATCATTGTTACCTCGACCCTTGCCTGTCATCTGCATAATATAATACATATTTAGATTGAAACATATAAAGAAACTAGCTATAAATGAGAGTTGTTAAAGAAACCAACTTTTTAAAGCTCATCGACGTATAGTTCCTCGTCCGAGAATTCTTCTTCCTCACTAGTTTGAGCTTCATTAGTTGATTCTTCTTCCTCGTTTTCTGTAATTCTTACTTCATTTATATAAAATTCTTCCAATATGTGTTCAGGATGTTCCAAATCATTTTCTAAAACTTCGTCAATTACGTTGTATTGATTGTGTATTCTTGTACCTCTTGTTGGATGTGGGTCAAACCACTTGCATCTAAAGAGTATCAAGTTCTTATATGGCCAACCTGTATATTCTAGTTCTATTATTTCTTTGAGCACACCATAATAATCAATATCTCCATCTTGGTTGCCATCACCACCTTGAACCCACACCCCACTGTTGTTGCTATTTTTATTTTTAGAGCAACACTCGGTATGAAACTTATAACCATTCACAACATACTTAGACATTGTTTTGACCTCAACCCCAGGTCCCTAAGATATATCTTTCAAAAAATGATTTACACCATTATTTGAATCATTTACCTACATATTGTTAAAAAAATTCATAAGTTAGCATAACTTCCAAACATTGTTTACCTACATAGTGTTAGAATATTTTAAGGAGAAACTTACAAATTGTTTGAACCACGTATCAAATCTCGTATATACAGCATCATGGCCAAATTGACCCACGAAGTGACTGTGACACATCAAATATTTTTAGTAGTTGCATTGAGATGTAATCACAGTAATTTTTATATTTTGATAACTACTAAATCAACACTTACTTGAGAAATGGTACAACTTCGGGACAATTTAGCAACACGTGAAGTGTAACTGGCTTGAACTCCATATCACTCAAACTTCTCTTTCTAACATCCTTAGAATATCGGCCTGGTTGATTGAATATGAACATATGCGGATATAATGGATCATTCCTAAGGTCGACCGTGTGCCTGTTGGGCCTATTCCTAGCACATGGCACATTACTCTCAAAATAATAAAAGCAAAAATGAGCAGTTTCTTTTGCAAGATAAGCTTCGCATATAGATCCTTCAATCCTATTCCTCTGCTTAACAAATTGTTTGCATTTGCCAATTGTCCTACATAATTTCAGGTTAGTCAAGAACATTAAAATAACTAAACTAAAAAAATCCATCAAACATATAATATTACCTCTCAAAGGGATACATCCATCTGCATTGAACATGCCCTCCAAATCGTGCCTCGTGTACAAGGTGGATTGGAAAGTATTCCATCACATCAAAAAACCCACATGAAAATATCTTTTCCATCTTAGAAGAAGTGACACGAATGTTCTGATCCATCCGGAGTAGGTTTTCTTCCTTTAATGTGGAAGAACACAAGTCTTTGAAAAACAAACTAATCTCTGTGATGGGTTTCCAGATTCTTTCAGGCAAACCACAAAATGCAATAGGCACTAAGGTCTCTATGAAAACATGACAGTCATGACTTTTCAAATGGCTCAACTTCCCTACCTCCATATCAACTTTTCTCCCAAAATTCGACGCATAACCCTCAAGCATCTTCAATTTCGTTACCCAATCACAAATTTGCCGTCTTTCCTCCAAAGTGAATGTGTAACTTGCTTTGGGTTTGAACACCTTACCATTATTTGCTGTCTGCAAGTATAATTCAGGCCGCCTGCAATATTCTTGTAAGTCCATTCTAGCTTTTGCGTTATCATTTGTCTTACCTTTAATATCCATCACTGTGTTGAACAAATTATCAAAATAGTTCTTCTCAATATGCATGACATCCAGGTTGTGACGGAGATGATTATCCTTCCAATAAGGCAAATCCCAAAATATACTCCTTTTCACCCAATTATGAGTAACACTGTATCCGAGGAATCTACAAGGTGGAGCTTCAGTAACTTTACTGAAGTTTTGGACCCTCTCCCAAATTTCCTCACCTGAAAGTATCGTAGGTGGAAAATCACATTCCATTTTATTCTTTTTGAATGCATTTTTCATCCTTCTAAACTTATGATTAGGAGGCAAGAATTGACGATGACAATCAAACCTTGATTGCTTTCGGTCATATTTCAAAGTGAACGCTTTACTATTTTCCATGCAGTAAGGACAAACTAGCTTCGCAGCAGTCATCCACCCAGACAACATTCCATACGTAGGAAAATCGTTAATTTTTCACATTAAATTGGCACGTTTGAAATTTTACTTGGTTGATATGTCATATGTTTCAACACCATCGTACCACAATTGTTTTAGCTCATCAATCAAAGGTTGCAAATATACATCAATCAAGCTTTTCGGATTACGTGGACCGGGAATAATACAATTCAAGAATATATATATGGACTAGTCATGCACAACTCTAGTGGTAGATTATAAGGTGTAAGAAAGACAGGCCAATATGAATAAGGTGTCGCAGATACAGAAAAAGGCGTGAAGCCATCTGCAGACAGACCTAATCGAATGTTCCTTGGTTCACTAGCAAAATCAGGATATGTCCTATCAAATTGCTTCCAAGCTTCTCCATCTGAAGGATGACACATAACACCGGGTGGTCTTCTACTTTCAAAGTGTCACATATGAGGAGCAAAACTCATTGACGCATATAACCTCTTTAACCTAGGTATAAGAGGTAAATAATGCATCGACTTGATAGCAACCATCTTCTCGCTGGAAAGCCTCTTGAAACGAGGCTTTTCGCAAAATTTACAACTGTCCAAAGCTGTATCATCTTTATAATATAACATGCAACCATCTTCACAACAATCAATTCTCATTGAACGAAAGTCCTAACTTAGAAACTAATCTCTTTGCCTTATAGAAACAACAGGTAATTCGATATCATGATCAACTAGTTCACGCATAAGGTCAATGAAAGAGTCCATGGCTCCTTGAGAAATATTCCAATCAGATTTCATACTTAGTAATCTAACTGCAATAGATAACTCAGAGTGCGGACTTTCGTTACATAGTGGACGACTAGCTTCCTCTAATTGTTCATAAAAACGTTTTGCCTCATCATTAGGAGTTTGTTCAACATTTTCATTGGAATCACCCCCTAAGTGCATCCCAAAAGCATCCGCAACCATATGATGAATTCTAGAATCACGATTTGTATTCTCCACCGACCTACTACTTTCACCACAACCATGTTATGAAATATCCCACGGCTACCATCGATCTCTCCATGATTAGTCCAACACAAAGTAATTTTTTATAAACCCCCTTCTATAAAGATGATGCTTAACTTCATCCAATTTTTCAAACTTCATACAGTCGCACCTAATTACTCCTTCAATTAGTGGTGGAAATGGCATTGCATGTCTAATAAAGTCATCTACCCCTTCTACAAAATCCTCCCTCAATCCCCGTCGATTAGGATAATTCCTATTGTACATCCAAGTACGATGTTCCATCTATACAAATAAAACAAGAGAAAATTAATTTAGCTAATTCATATCCTAATCTTTTTCTGGTTAATTAATTTCATATCCTAAAATTTTAATTTATAAACTAAAAGTTCAATTTATAAACTAAAAGTTTAATTCATATCTTAAAAGTTCAATTCATAAAGTAAAAGTTCAATTCATATCCAAAAAGTTCAATTCATATACTAAAATTTTAATTCATATCCAAAAGGTTAAATTCATAAACTAAAAGTCCAATTCATATCCTAAAATTTCAATTTACAAACTAAAAGTTCAATTTATAAACTAAAAGTTCAATTCATATCTTAAAAGTTCAATTTATAAACTAAAAGTCCAATTCATATCCTAAAATTTCAATTTACAAACTAAATATTCAATTTATAAACTAAAAGTTCAATTCATATCTTAAAAGTTCAATTTACAAACTAAAAGTTCAATTCATAAACTAAAAGTTCAATTCATATCCTAAAAGTTCAATTCATACACTAAAATTTCAATTCATATCCAAAAGGTTCAATTCATAAACTAAAAGTCCAATTCACATCCTAAAATTTCAATTTACAAACTAAAAGTTCAGTTCATATCTTAAAAGTTCAATTTATAAACTAAAAGTTCAATTCATAAACTAAAAGTTCAATTCATAAACTAAAAGTTCAATTCATACACTAAAATTTCAATTCATATCCAAAAGGTTCAATTCATAAACTAAAAGTCCTATTCATATCCTAAAATACTCAGTTTATAAACTAAAAGTTCAATTCATATATTAAAAGTTCAAATCATATCCTAAAATTACAATTTGTAAACTACAAGTCCAATTCATAAACTAAAATTCCAATACATAAACTAAAAGTCCAATTCATATCCTAAAAGTCCAATTCATATCCTAAAATTTCAATTTGTAAACTAAAAGTCAAGTCCAATTCATAAACTAAAAGTCCAATTCATATCCTAAAGGTTCAATTCATATCCTAAACCCTAGATTCTAACCAAACTATCAAGACAACACAAAGTATAATTCAAATCTAACTAAACTAAATTCAACACTAATTAAACCAATTAGTTAATAAAATTAATTAATAAAACTAATTTAAACAAGACCTAAACCCTAATCCTCAATAAAATACAATGTTCAAAGAATTGAAATACTAATTGAAACAATAAACTACAATACGTCAAATATTGTAATACATTACACTAGAAATAACAAAGATTGAAGGTTATAATTCTAACCTTGATTTTTTTTAGGTGGAGAAGGAGAGAGAGAGGGGCGGCAGTGGGCGGCGACGGCGAGCAGTGGCCGGTGAGCAGTGGTGGCGCGGGGTGGGGGATGGGATTAGGGTGACTGAAATAGAGAAGGGGTGGGAGTAAGAGAGTTGGAAAATTTTGGGGAAATAAGATAAATGGGGAAAACCCCGGTTTTGTTTCTGAAATTTAGAAAAGCGACCAAAAATAGCGACCAACGTTGGTCGATATCTAAAAATTTTAAATTGAAAATAGTGACCAACGTTGGTCACTTTTTTGGTCGCTATAGTATAGTCTATTATATATATTACGTGTATTATATATACTAAGTGTCTAGTATAGTGTATTTTATATACTACATGTATTATATATACTAATTCTATTATATATACTAAGTGTATAGTATAGTGTATTATATAATACATTATACTATATATATAGTATACTCTATTATATATACTAAGTGTATAGTATATATATGTAGATATAGTATATTCTATTATATATACTTAAGTGCATAATATAGTGTGTGCGCGTGTGTAAATATATATATATATATATATATATATAATATTAGCTAATGCACTAATACTTAGTGCATAGTATAGCATAGTGTATACTAAATAGAGGACAGTGCTCCCAATCAGCTAGAGAACTATGGTTGCAAAAGCTCAAGGCTCAGAACAAAATAAATTTTACATGATTTGCAGCAGTGAAGAAAGGGTAGTTAGTCAACTAGTCAAATACGGTACACATGAAAATTGTTAGATGGGAAAAAAGACCTTTTACTTTAACGTTCCATTTTGGTCTCTTCAGGGACATCCAATACTACTGCAACAATAACAACTCAGTATAATTCTATAAGTGGGGTTTGAAAAGGATAGTGTGTACGCAGACTTTATCCCTACCCTGTGGAGTAGAGAAGTTGTTTGATAGACCCTCGACACAAGAAAATGAAAAGAGACAATAGGACAGTACCAGCAACAGAGGCCAAAAAGATAGTACCGGCAATCTAAGAATCAAAAAAATAAATGGAAAAAGCAATATCAATAATTAGTAACAATGGCAAGGTACTAGGAAACCGGAACGGAAAAATAGCATGAACACAACACGTACCACTAGCATACGAAAACAAGACACTAACACACTAGCCTTACACCCTGTACGGAGTAGAAAGACGGTCAACTACTACTAATCTACAACCCTAATACTCGACCTCCATGCCTTCCTATCACGGGTCATGTCATCAGTGAGCTAGAGTCATGTCATGTCCTGCCTGATCACCTCTCCCTAATACTTCTTAGGCCGTACTCTACCTCTTCTCATATCGGTCAAGGCCAACCCTCGCACCTCTAACAGGAGCATCTAGGCTTCTACTCTGCACATGTCCGAACCATCTAAGTCTCGCTTCCCGCATTTTATCTTCCAAGAGAGCTATGTTCACCTTCGCCAGAATATCTTCATTCAGGCGAAGGTGGGTCCCTATGCAAGGATGGCACACACAAAACAAGAAATGGTTTTTAAGAATCTCTGTTGGATGAGATAAAGTTTTTTCCTCAACCATTCAGTGTTTGGTTGGTCGTATATGTTGGCAGCATGTGACAACAGAAGGTGAGAGATGGAGCACAAATTCAGTGTTCTGCTGATGGTCTTGAGTGGTGAAGGGTGAAAACAAGTAGTGCCTTAGATATAACTTAATTTTTACCCAATTTAAAGAACTGTATGTTTTATTTGATAAGATAAATTTATTGGGAACAATGTATAGCATGCCAAGCAGAGAGATCAATTTTGTAAGTTACTCATTCATACAGCATGTATAAGGACAAGATTATGGTTACTAAATCTGAATAGCTGCAGGAAAAAGTCAGACTATGCAACTTTGACAAACTCACGAATGTCACATCTGACTCGAAGAGACATGACCACTAAATTTCTTAAGAAATTCAGGACATAAGAATATTTTGCACATAATGCATTTCTTTTTCAAATAAGCTAATCTAACCAAAAATCATCTAGTTTAGAGAACCTTAGCTGTCCCCTCTTCTCCTTATCTTCTCCTTATCAGTACTATTATCTTTATGCTACCTTTATCTTATTTTTCGATTTTATGATTACTGTTGTTGTTTACTTTGGTTAGCTTTATTATTTTTTCAATTGACAGTACCTTTCTATTCGACAGTTTTGTTAGCAATAATACTCTGTATACGTTTTAAATAACTTTTAAATAAAATTTGACAAACACTTAGTAAAAACAATGTAGAAACAGTAAACTGCAGAAACTGGAGAATAAACAGAAACAGTACAGAAATAATTTCAGAATATAATCGAGCCCACTTAGTTCAAAATGTGTCCTTAAGGAAATTATTCTCCTCACAGTACTCGAGGTTGATGGAATATCCCCTCCCAGGATAGAACGATTATCTTATCAGAATAGTAGTACTCCAAATTCCGGTAGCGGCGAACCACTCAACAGCAGTATATCACACAAAATGAAGAAGAGATGTTTAGAGAAAGTTGGATTGTAGAAAAATTCGTGTTGAATTTTGAAAAAATTCTGGAATTTATAGCCGTTGGAGGTACTGATTCTGAATGTTTGCAACCATTCAGATCAGTCACCAGGTTTGGAGGGAAATTCGAAAAAATCCGGGAAGAGGAAAAACGGACCGGGTCGGTCACAAGTCGCGAGTCGCGTGCGGGTCAGGGTCGATCCGCGTTGGATGGTTTTCTATTTATTAAATAATTAATTAAATAATTAAATAATTAAATAATTAAATAATTAAGGAAAAGTTTGTCCAAAAAGATAATCAATCAATCGATCTTTGACAAATCCAAATCTAAAGCCGAAGCCGAAGCTGAAGCCGAGCCAAGTGACGACGATAACGGCGCGAGGGGTCCTTGCTCCTCCAACCCTTTTAGCAACTAGAGAAGGTGTAATGTAATATATACACCTCTATTTTTCTTTTCTTTTCTTACGTGGGACAAATGCTTTAACCAAAGCAAAAGGGACCTTTTACATTCCCTTCACTTTTCATCCCATCATTTCTCATTCACCAACATCAAAATCCAACAATCCTCCACATGAATGGGGAATGGCCATAATATAAAAGAATGCGCGGACGAGTGTGATATACAAGCGAAGATTGACTGCATCTGGATAAGTAGGTTTCCCTTTGAACTTTTCGTAGTGAACTTATATCGGATATACTCGATCAATAGGTAGAATTGATATTTTTGAACCGTCGAACTTTGTTGTATACTTAGACAACATAAGTCACACAATCAACATTCAACCGTTTATAGTTCTCACGATTGTGTTCGTTTCATGCATGAACACCGCCTGGTTTCATGAGTGCATAGAGAATGTGCCTTCACTTCTCATTCTCCTTTAAAGTGGCTTACACTTAACACTCACATAGGTGATTTCTAAACATGTGGTCCTACAACCACATTATCTGGTCATACACTGTCAGATTTAGATAATCATTAAAAAACCTTAATACTTTATTAGCTCATTAACAAGCCATAAAGTTTTATCCTTATTTCTGAACATTGTCTTCATCCGAGAAGGGGTTGAGTTATTTGACAATGTTGAACCGTCAGTCACAACTTTGTTTGACCTCTTTGAACCTAGCTCTTGGGATCTCTAGACTGCTATGTAGAGTTACCGCCATGATGACTTGTCCTCTGCCTTAACCCTATTCCCATTGATGATCTATTAATTTCCTCTCTAGATAAGCCTTTTGTAAGTAGATCTGCTACGTTATCTCTTGACTTTACATAGTCAATCGTGATAACGCCAATAGAGAGGAGTTGTCTAGCGGTATTGTGTCTCCGTCGTATGTGACGAGATTTTCTGTTATACATTACGCTCCCTGCCATACTTATTGCTGCTTGACTGTCACAATGTATACATATAGGAGCCAAAGGTTTGGGCCAGAATGGAATATCTTCTAGGAAATTACGGAGCCATTCAGCTTCTTCACCGGCCTTGTCTAAAGCTATGAATTCAGATTCCATAGTGGAACGGGCGATGCAAGTATGTTTGGATGGTTTCCAAGACACTGCTCCACTCCCTATTGTGAGAACATATCCATTCGTGGATTTAACTTCAGACAATCCAGTGATCCAATTTGCATCACTATATCCCTCAATCACTTTGGGATATTTATTATAATGCAAACCATAGTCTTGAGTATGTTTCAAATAACCCAAAACTCGTTTCATTGCCATCCAATGTGTGTGATTAGGATTACTTGTAAACCGACTTAGTTTGCTAATAGCACATGCTATATCTGGTCATGTACAATTCATGATATACATCAGACTTCCCAACACTCTCGCATAGTCCCCTTGTGATTTACTTTCACCTTCATTCTTTTGAAGTGCGTAACTCACATCAATTGGAGTTCTGGCAATCTTGAAGTCCAAGTACTTGAACTTGTCAAGTATTTTCTCTATGTAGTGAGACTGTGATAATGCTAAACCTTGTGAGTTCTATGAATTCTGATTCCTAAGATTACATCAGCAACTCCTAAGTCTTTCATGTCAAATTTGCTAGCCAGCATGCGCTTTGTAGCATTTATATCTGCCATATCTTTGCTCATTATCAGCATGTCATCAACATACAAACAAATAATGACTTCGTGGCCTGGATTATTTTTAATGTAAACACATTTATCACACTCATTGATTTTAAAGCCATTTGCCAACATAGTTTGGTCAAATTTAGCATGCCATTGTTTGGCTGCTTGTTTAAGTCCATAAAGTAACTTTACAAGTTTGCACACTTTCTTTTCTTTACCAGGAGCTACAAAATCCTCGGGTTGTTCCATGTAAATTTTTTTCTCTAAATCACCATTTAAGAAAGCTTTTTTAACATCCATTTGGTGAATTTCAAGACCATACACGGCTGCCAGAGCCACTAACACCCAAATGAACGTTATTCTTGTTACAGGCGAGTATGTGTCAAAATAATCAAGACCTTCCTTTTGTCTATAACCTTTGACCACAAGCCTTGCCTTATATTTGTCAATACTGCCATCAGCTTTCATTTTCCTTTTAAAAACCCATTTAGAACCTAAAGGCTTGTTTTCAAGAGGAAGATCAACCACTTCCCATGTGTGGTTATCTAAGATTTATTGAATCTCACTATTGACTGCTTCTTTTCAAAATGCTGAATCAGGAGATGACATAGCCGCCTTGAAAGTTTGAGGCTCATTTTCAAGCAAGAATGTCACAAAATCTGGACCGAAGGAAGTAGATGTCCTTTGACGTTTGCTACGCCTTGGATCTTCTTCGCTAGGGGCATTCTCCTTTGGTTCTTTCCGTGGTCGTTTAAATTTTTCATTCGACGACTCGCATTCAATTTTATACGGATATATGTTTTCAAAGAATTCTGCATTATCAGATTTAATTTTCGTATTATTATGAATTTCGGGATTGTCAGAATCATGAACCCAAAATCTACATGCTTTACTGTTTGTTGCATATCCAATGAATATATAGTCCACGATTTTTGATCCTATTTTCACCCTTTTGGGTAAAGGCACTTGTACCTTTGCTAGACACCCCCACACTTTAAAATATTTCAAGTTGGGTTTTCTTCCTTTCCATTTTCATAAGGAATAGAGTGTGTTTTGCTATGGGGTACTCTGTTAAGTATTCGATTAGCTGTAAGGATAGCTTCCCCCCACAAATTCTGCGGTAAACCGGAACTGATTAGTAAAGCCTTCATCATTTTTTTCAATGTCCGATTTTTTCTTTCAGCAACTCCGTTAGATTGTGGTGTGTAGGGGGCAGTAGTTTGATGGATGATTCCATATTCTAAACATATTTCTGCAAAAGGAGATTCATATTCTCCACCCCTATCACTTCTAATCATTTTAATCTTTTTATTTAATTGATTTTCGACTTCATTCTTATATTGCTTAAATGTTTCTATTGCTTTATCCTTACTATTTAGCAAATAAACATAATAATATCGAGTGCAATCGTCAATAAAAGTTATAAAATACTTTTTCCCACCACTAGATGGTATTGACTTCATATCACAAATGTCAGTGTGGATTAAGTCTAAAAGATTTGAATCCTTTTGAACAGACTTATACGAATGCTTAACAAACTTTGATTCAACACATATTTGACATTTAGATATATTACACTCAAATTTAGGCAATATTTCAAGATTAATCATTTTTCGCAAGGTTTTATAATTAACATGTCCTAAACGAACATGCCATAAATTATTTGACTCCAATAAGTAAGAAGAAGCAGATTTTCCATTAATACTGTCAACAACCATTACATTAAGTTTAAAAAGGCCCTCGGTGAGGTAGCCCTTTCCTAAACATGTCATTCTTACTAAGTACAACTTTATCACTAACCATCACGCATTTAAACCCATTTTTCATGAGTAATACGGCTGAAACTAGATTCTTCCTAATTGTTGGAACGTGCTTGACGTTGTTGAGAGTCAGCACTTTTCCGGAGTTCATCTTCAACATAACCTTTCCATATCCTTCAACTTTGGCTGTTGCAGTATTTCCCATGTATAGCTCCTCTTCGGGTCCAACGGGAGTGTAGGTTGCAAATGGTTCCTTAACGGCACACACATGTCGAGTGGCGCCAGAATCAAGCCACCACTCCTTTGGGTTATCAACCAGGTTGCACTCAGACAGCATTGCACACAGATCATCAACATCTACCACCATGTTTGCTCGACCCTTGTTTTTCTCTTTGTCCTTCTTGGGGACACGATAGTCGGGAGCTTGATGTCATGATTTACCACACTTATAACAGTTGCCCTTGAATTTTTTCTTGTTAGGATACTTCTCCTTTCCAGAAGGTCTCTTCCTTTTCTTGTTCTTTTTCGGAGCAGCATCTTCAAGGACGTTTGCCCCTTCACTCGGTGAACTCTTACGGTACTTCTTCTCAGCAGTTTTGTTATCTTCCTCAATCTTGAGACGAATCACAAGATCCTCCAACTTTATTTCCTTTCTCTTGTGCTTAAGATAATTCTTGAAATCTTTCCATGAGGGTGACAACTTCTCAATCATTGCATCCACTTGGAACGCTTCATTCACTAACATGCCTTCAGCAATAAGTTCATGGAAGATAAGTTGAAGCTCTTGAACTTGGGTTCCAACGGTTTTCCCATCCACCATTTTGTAGTCTAGGGTTTTGGCAACCACAAACTTCTTCAAGCAAGCATCTTCAGTTTTGTACTTCTTTTCAAGTGCACTCCATAATTCTTTGGATGTCTCTACTGCATTGTAGACATTGTACAAGTCATCTTCTAAGCACTCAAAATGTAGCCTTTGCACAAAAAATTAGCCTTTTTCCATGCCTCAACTATCATAAATTTTTCATTGGCCGGCATATCAGTAGCAGGTATAGGAGGGTCTTCGTTGGTGAACTTCTGCATACCAAGGGTGGTAAGCCAAAAGAACATTATCTGCTGCCATCCTTTAAAGTTGACACCGATGAACTTCGCAGGTTTCTCAGCCGGTGGAACAACAGTACGGGTTGTAGAAGTAACCGTTGGTGCAACATTCACAGAAGGAGTAGCACTCCACTTGCCATTTCTCTTCACTGTCAAAATTGACAAACTGTCTTAATAATCAGAATAGCAAAAATTTTCAAACAGCAACGACGAAGTTTTTATGTACTTCAAATCGTTATACAAGTATGTACTCTAGTATTCCGATGAAGTTTTTATGTCTTCAAGTCAGAATACGAAATTTCATACGAAGTAGAAAATCACACAGGTTTTAGTCTCCAAAATATAATATAGATTAACATATAAACTATAATTTCCTTAAGATTATTAGCAATATAATCTGTATACGTTTTAAATAACTTTTAAATAAAATCTGGCAAACACTTGGTAAAAACAGTGTAGAAACAGTAAACTGCAGAAACTGGAGAATAAACAGAAACAGTACAGAAATAATTTTAGAATAAAATCGAGCCCACTTAGTTCAAAGTGTGTCTTTAAGGAAATTATTCCCCTCACAGTACTCGAGGTTGATGGAATATCCCCTCCCAATATAGAACGATTATCTTACCAGAATAATAGTACTCCAAATTCCGATAGTGGCGAACCACTCAACAACAGTATATCATATAGAATGAAGAAGAGAGGTTTAGAGAAAGTTAGATTGCAGAAAAATTCGTATTGAATTCTGGAAAAAATCTGGAATTTATAGCCGTTGGAGGTATTGATTCTGAATGTTTGCAACCATTCAGATCAGTCACCAGGTAGGAGGTACTGATTCTGAATGTTTGCAACCATTCAGATCAGTCATCAGGTTTGGAGGGAAATTCGAAAAAATCCGGGAAGAGGAAAAACGGATCGGGTCGGTCACAAGTCGCGGGTCGCGCGCGGGTCAGGGTCGATCCGCGTTGGATGGTTTTCTGTATTAAATAATTAATTAATTAAATAAATAAATAATTAATTGAATAATTAAGAAAAAAATTGTCCAAAAAGATAATCAATCAATCGGTCTTTGCCAATCCAAATCCAAATCCGCTTGGGATAGTTTTCTATTTATTAAATAATTAATTAATTAAATAAATAAATAATTAATTAAATAATTAAGGAAAAGTTTGTCCAAAAAGCCAAAGCCAAAGCCGAAGCCGAGCGACGACGGCGCGAGGGGTCCTTGCCCTTCCAACCCTTTTAGCAACTAGAGAAAGTGTAATGTAATATATACACCTCTATTTTTCTTTCCTTTTCCTATGTGGGATAAATGCTTTAACCAAAGCAAAAGGGACCTTTTACATTCCCTTCACTTTTCATCCCATCATTTCTGATTCACCAATATCAAAACCCAACAAGTTTTTTATCATAGCTTTTCTACTTTTGTATTTTTCAAACCTGTCCTGAAAACGCTTTTCATGAGCCGAGAGTCTATTGGAAACAACCTCTTTACTCCACAAAGGTAGGGATAAGATTTTCATACGCTCCATACTCCTCAAATTCCACTCGTGGGATCACATTGCTATGTTGTTGTTGTAATCAATAGTAATAGACATAGGTAGTATGAAGGGAAAAGCTATTATTTTAAAAAAACAATCGAAAAATACATGCTTTAACAAGTATTTAACACAGAATAGGATGAACGAAGAAAAAATTAACACACAATACATTTAACATGGCATCTGTGGTGAACATGCTAAGATTTCAGAAATATACATGCATTCTAGATATAAGATTGATATCATTACACAACATCAGAAGGCCATAAAGAATGTGTTTTTATTATCTGATCAATACATATTTATTTCCTTTTTTAATATACTAATCCAACTTAATCCTTGACTCAAAAAGGGAAGAGATAGGATGGAACTTAAGAATCCTGCAAAATGCATGATAATATATGACAATCAAAACTGGCATGAAGAATTAAACATATATCTGCACAACCAAGTTTGGTCATGCCCATAAAAAGTCAAACTTTAATAGTATCTCCTATTAACGAATTAAGTTGAGTTACTGATAAAATGTTAAGAATTTTCCTTTCACACCAGGTAGTAAAAAAGAAAGCAAACAAACGCTTCTTGAAGCACTTCTGATGCAAGAACAGGAAGATGCAGAATTAGCGACTGGCGTGGCAAGTTAGTTAGGAACTGTTAGAGTTAGTTATAACTGTCAATAACTGTCATGGTGAAGGGATCGAGTGAGCCGTTTGTGCGAGTTGCTTTAGTTTTATAAATACATTGTAATCAAGCTAATAACATTCATTCAGAAATAAGATCTCATTCTACTTCTCTTCTCTATTCTTCTTCTCAGCTAAAATCTCGGAAGTTCCCTGTTTAGCTGCCATTGTTCTTCGAGCTAAGCTCCTACTTCATTCTTCTCATTCTCAGTTCTTCATTGCATCACATGGTATCAGAGTCAGACGTTCCTCGGCGTTAACATTAGTAGAGATAAGAATTTGATAAACCTACAGAAAGTATGGAGAGCAAATTCTCAGAAATCCAAGACCAATTGCAAAAATTGATGGAGGGCTTGACTAGTATGAATATCCGGAATGCACAAACAGATAAAGAATTGCTTGAGATTAAGGAGGCAATCGGGATTATCAGGCAACAAGACAAAAGAACAACAACTTCATTTGAAGGAGAATCAGCAGGTCCTGCTCGTATGGGTCGATCTAAAAAGGTGCAAACCAGTTCTATTCCAACTGGTAATAGTTCTTTCACTCGAAATTCTCGACTCGATTTCCCTAGATTTTCTGGATATGACTTGAAATCGTGGTTCTTTTTTTGCTTTAGAAAGGAGAAGGGAAAAGACCAATTTGCACCACCATCCTTCCCCAAAGATTCGGTTAGTGTGCATAGACTTCTATTTTCCTTAGGCGACTTTCTTGCCTTACGAAAAGAAGTTCATTTCATTATCCCGGGAATTTTGGAAAGAAGCCGCTTCCTCCTTGAAGGCGTAAGGAAAAGCCTATTCATGTGCAGTTGATTCTCGAACGAAGTGAAGAATGACAGCAGCTCTCTCTTCCCAGTACATAAGGTGGATCATGTTTTTTCTACGGAAGAAATTGCTTTTGAAGAAAGGGTGAAGGTTGCTTGTATTCATTTTGATTGGGATGCTATTGTATGGCATAGGTCATATATGAAATCCAGAAATAGTGATACATTTCCCACTTGGACTGAATATGTTTTAGCTTTACATGATAGCTGTGGGGAAGGGTTTGAAGATCCTATGGAAGCTATTAAAAATCTGAAGCAGACTGGTTCTGTGAAGGATTATCAAACTGAATTTAACAAGCTAATTAATGAAGTAAATTTGTCGACTGAGAATGCCAATAGTTGTTTCTTAGGATAACTGAAACCAGAACTTAATAAGGCTGTTAAGATTCAAGCACCTAGAACACTTATGCAAACCTACAAAATTGCTAGACTGCAAGAAGGTATTTTTGAAGCACAATCTCAGTCACGGGGCCTTAAACCTGTTAGCAGATCACATAATTCCCTCCTACCTACCCCCAGCATGTTAAACCCCACAATTCCCAAAAGATTCCTTTACCAAACTCAACATATAAGAAACCCCTTGAACCTAATTCCAATGTACCTAGTAGATCTTCTGGTAACAATTATGGAAGAAGACTATCTGCTGCTGAGATGGATGAAAAAAGAGCTCAAAGACTGTTTTTTCTGTGGTGAAAAATACGTGCAAGGGCATAACTGCAGAGCAAGGAAGCAATTGTTTCTAGTGGATATAGTGGAGGAGGATATAGAAGGTGATGAGCAGGCTATGGGGTTAGTACAGGAGATCACAAATGTGAGTGATGAGTTTATGACTATCTCCTTACAGGCGTTTACTGGGGTCAGTGGCTATCAAACTATTAGAGTGGCTGGCTATCATGAGAAGAGTCCTCTACAACTATTGATTGACACTGGTAGTACTCATAATTTCATTGACCAAGCAGTAGCCGGGAAGTTGGGATGCAAAGCTGACTCTATAGTTGAACAATCCATTAGTGTGGCTGATGGCAGGAAGGTCCAGACAACTGTATGTAGGAACTTACAGTGGTTACTACAAGGTACTACCTTCTCCTCAAATTTCCTTCTATTACCTTTGGGCAATGTTGATATAGTTCCGGGAGTACAATGGTTAAGCACATTGGGCAGAATTTTATTTGATTTTGGCAATAGAACTATTGAATTTATGTATCAAGGAAAGAAGCATGTGTTAAGAGGGGCTAGTAACCAACTAAAATCAGCTAAGGCAAGAGCAATGGTTAAGAAAGGAGGGGAAGAAAACCAGTTTTTCGTGATGACAGTACTTAGTGGTGAGGCAGAAGACGGTCAGTGTAATAGTATACAGGTTGCACACAACAAGGACTGTCTCCAGCATTGTCTGCATTGATGACTGAGTATTCTAGCATATTTGACATACCTACTACATTACCTCCTCATAGAGGGTCTTTTGATCACAGGATACCTCTAATTGAGTCTGCACCTCCAGTGAGTAAAAGGCCTAACAGATACCCTGGGGTTAAGAAGAATGTCATTGAGAAGTTGGTATAAGAAATGTCAGAACAAGGGGTGATACAGCAGAGTACAAGTTCTTATGCCTCCCCAGTAGTGTTGGTAGGTAAAAGGGATGGGAGCTGGAGACATTGTGTTGATTATAGGGAGCTTAATCAGTTAACAATCAAAGATAAGTTTCCCATACCTATCATAGAAGATCTTCTTGATGAATTGGGAGGAGCAGTAGTCTTTTCCAAGATAGATCTTAGAGTTGGATATCACCGGTTGAGAATGGCAGAAGGTGATGTCCACAAAACAACCTTTAAGACTCATGAAGGCCACTATGAATTCTTGATTATGCCTTTTGGCCTAAGAAATGCACCATTTTCTTTTCAAAGTCTCATGAACTATGTTTTTAAACCATTACTAAGGAAATCAATTTTGGTTTTTTTTTACTTATGATATACTGATATACAGTAGGAGCATGAATGATCATTTGGCTCATGTGAAGGCAGTTTTTGATATAATGAAGAAGCACCAGCTATATGCTAAACTGTCAAGTGTGCATTTGGGGTGCCTAAGGTGGAATATCTTGGTCATTTTATTAGTGCTGAAGGAGTAACTACAGACCCAAAATAGATTGTTGTTGTACAACAATGGCCTGTCCCTAGTAATATCAAGCAGCTAAGAGGGTTCTTAGGTCTTGCAGGATATTACAGAAGATTTATTAAGGGGTTTGGATCAATATGTAAGCCATTACATGAACTACTAACGAAGGATGGGTTCATATGGACAACAGAGTGTACAGCAGCCTTTGAAAAGCTTAAACAAGCTTTAATATCTGCATCTGTCTTTGCAATGCCCGATTATTCTAAGCCATTTGTGGTAGAGACAGATGCTAGTGGATCAGGTATTGGAGCTGTCTTGATGAAGCAAGGGCATCCAATAGCATATATCAGCAGATCATTAGCACCTAGACATCAATCTATGTCCGTCTATGACAGGGAGCTTTTAGCACTCAATGCGTCGGTTTTTTTAAATTTACAAACTAAATTAAACCAGTAAAGTCGGATTTTTCATTCTCAATTTTTCTTAATTTTTTCGGGTTTTCGGATTTTTTCTGATAAAGTCTTTATAGCATAAAATATCTAACTTGTGCTCCAAATATTTCTTAAGTCCTAGTAAATTACAACTATATAATGTATTTTTCAAGAAACTAACACAATAGTATGAGATAAGTCATAGCTTTATACTAAAATATTCAATAACAAAGATAAAATAATAAAATTACATAAAACAAATATTGCTAATTAATAAGCCATAATGAAAATTAACATAATCTGAAAATACATATATAAGTCATGCTAAAATAAGTATAGCTAATAAGTACTAATATTAATTACATAACTAAGCACTAAAGAAAAAGATAAACTAAGTTATTGCATTTTCATTATAAACCAATGTAAACTAAAATAATTATCCAACACGATCGTCATTTCTAGTATTGAATTGAATTTTTTTTAGCATTAGTATTAATTTGAACTTGGTTTGAGTTACTACATTTATAAGCTTTAAAATTTATTTACCATTTAAGAATGTTAAGTCTAAATTTGAAATAATACGTTAAAAGATAAAACTGTGAAAAAGTTTAAGAAATATTTATAAATTACATTACAATAAATATTTATAGGTATAAAATATTTAACAATTATATAAATGTACTATCGGGTTGGTTGGGTTTTTGTTTGACTTTTTTTTAGTTAAAACCAAACCAAACCAATTATGGTCGGGTTTTATTTTCCAATATCAAACCACATCGGATTTTTTTTTTTCCGGTTTGACTCGAGTTATCGGTTTGGTGTGGTTTATCGATTTTTTTTTACATTCCTATAAGAGCTAATGTACATATTTCAAAGGGAAAATAGCATTTTTAGTCCCTAAATTATTGCAATATTCTGGTTTTGGTCACTGTGTTATTTGACTAAGCACATTAAACCTTTAATTAATATAATCATGTGATTTTAGTCCTGTAGACTAACAGAAAGTTAAAGACTTAACAATAATCTATATTATTATAAAAGCATGAATACAATGTCGGTTTACAAAAATAATCTTATAATATTAAGCATAGTAACTCACAATAAAATGACATAACCGGAATTTTAGATATTAGCCTTATAATCCCATTAGTTTTAGGACATATATCACACGTTAGAAATTCTACATGATTACCTTTAGGAGTTCTATTAGTATAATTACTTTTCGGCATAGATATAATATTACATGTTAGCATGTTAACCTAATACCTTTAGGAACACGTTAGATTTTCTTTTAATATAATCACTTTCGGGATAGAGACATATTTTTAGTCATGTAATCCTATTACTTTTACAATATACTTTTTAAAAATTTCTATTACTAATTTAATTTGAAAATATATTATAATGTCCTGTTACTAATTTAATTTGAGAATGTATTATATTGTTCAAATTCATTTAGAAAAGGAGAGCCATTATTATTATAAAAGTACAGATACAATGTTGATAGACCGAAATAGCCCTAAAATATTAAACAAAAGAACTCATAGGGAAAGGACATTTACTTTCTATGTTAATTTTTTTAATAATTAGATTTTAACATTAATAAAATTTTGTCTACTAAATTCTTATTAAAAATATGTAGGAATGTTTAATAAAATCAATTTCATAAGAATCATCTGTATTGGCAATACATTACCACTCCATATTGTCCAATACCAAGAAAAAATAAAAGTAATGTTAAATGGAATGCATAAAGCGTTGAAATTGAGAAAAAAAAAATCCCCACAATAATATATTTTTATATCTATATTTGAATTATTTTTCTACTCAAATAAAAGATAATTATCAATTTTTAGTGTAATATTGAAAAATATACCCAATTATTAAATAACATCTAAGAAAATTAAAATATGTGAGAAACAGAAAGAAATATGGTTGGTAAAAGTCAATACCACCAGTAATAATTCAGCAAACATAAAGATCTAAAACTGAAATGTCAGATCAATTTTTTTATTCTTTGAAAATAAAATTTATGGTGGATAAAATTATAATTAAGATTAAATATTCAAAAAAAGAGATGAACTAATATTAAGATCTGAATCAACATAAAATAAATTATTTTCTATGTTAAGATCAAATAATTAAATTTTCAATTAATTATTTTAAAAGAGAACCTAATTCAATTATTTCGTAGCATCATATGAGTAAATTATTTTTCAAGTTAAGAAAAATCTTAGGGTACATAAATATATTCCATAAAAAGAGCATTAGCGATTAAAAAAATTAGAAGATAAAGTAAACAAAGTTAGTATAGTATTAAGAATTAAAATGTCATACAAGTGTTTGAGGAAGCATAATCAAAGCTAAATCCTGAACAAGAACAATTTTTCAAGACTATACTGAGTCGACTCTGGTATAGCAAGATTATCCTTTGTAGGTGCCTCCAGCGGAATCGAAATAATATTTTTATATCATGCATTACTTGCAACTTCAGATCAAGAGGCATGATATTGTTAGCAATAATAACAAGTGGTGTACCAGCAATAATTTTATTATAATGCCACTCACTTTAGATTTGATATATCTCTTCAAACAAATGAAATAACCATCAGAAATATATCAAAGCTGAGCAATAATGCTAAATTTATAAGGAAATCAAAATTGATAATATGGGATGAAACATTTATGGCTTAGTGTCAAATGATCTAAATAATTGCCTAGAGTTCTTGAGATATATTAGATATCAATGAATCGTTTGGTGGGAAACTAATGGTTTGGGAGATGATTTATGTCAAGTACTACCAGTAGTTCCAAAATAGACGAAAGTAGAGACTGTAAAAGCTAGCTTTCCAAAATTATAATTATGGCATCAAATGAAAAAGATTCAACTGATAAGAAATATAAAGTAAGAGCAGATCTAGTATTCGGTGACTTCTTTCTTCGTGTCGGAAACGAAAAATTGTATCCAATAAAGATGATTGGTTCTTCTATAATATTTGGTTATCAACCCCACTGGAATAGCAGTGCCTTTAATAAGGGAAATATTTCCATCATCAGATTAAAACATAATTTGCAAATTGTATGATAGAAATTAAAATGTTGACCAACTAAATAAAAGGTTGATAGCAAATTTTATGGTGTAAACAAAATATTTTTAATTTTTGACTCAGCCGAAGATGATACCAATAATTGCTATCAAAAAGAACACTTAAATACTTTAGTACCAAATAGCCTTCTACCATACAGGTTTGTTGTTAAGTTTATTATTACTTACGTATATTAGTTCACCATATATATATATATATATATATATATATATATATATATATATATATATAAAATAAACTAGGTTAAATTGATATTCCATTGTATATATGTTAAATTTGAAAAAACAAATGCCCGTCATACTGAAAAACTTAGATCCGTCGAATAGCTAATGTAATCACACACATATAATATATAAAAGTTTTGACAATAACATCACACATGCAAAAATTATGATAATGGTCAGTGTGCTTCTAAGTATGTGTTTATCCCCAAATTCAACTTTCATATTCCGAAACTAAAGAATATCCTTTTAAACTTGTGTGAAAATAATTTTCAGTATGTTTATGTTTTGTAGTTATAATAAATATAGCACGAGGACAAACATCCTAAATATTGGACTATATTTACAACGATATATTTTCTTATACGAATAACTATATGTAGCACGTTCAAGAGAGGCATCAATATCGACAACAAGAGTTCTGGTTATGGCAGAGCAACCAAAGCATTAGAAGGAAGCATACACAAAAAGATATTGTCTATAAAAAAATCTGTTCGATAAGATATCATCACATTAAATACTTTTAAACTGTAATACATAATTATACAACTAACATGACTAAATTAATCATTTGTGTAAGTTCTGATGATGTTCTCTCATTTTGAATTCGTAATATGCTAATGTAATAATATTTTTCGGCATATAGATGATTGTTATATTATTATACATCAAATTTCTCTAATTAATTAAATTTTATTATTCATTCATATAAATAAATATTTAAACCATCACGTGCCATTATTAACGTGCAACGCACGTTCATAAATTTAAATACAAAAAATTCAACATAAGAAAAAGAAGAGCAGATATGTGTTCAACTTGTTTTTTCCTTTCTTCAAATATTGAAAACAAGCTTCCACTTATTTGGAATTTTCAATATTGATTCGTTAGGCACATGTGGAGGAAATTAGTTTCTTCGAACTTTTCATCTTCTCCCCCCATTGTAGGTTCATAACTTAGTACAAGCTTCTCTGACTTCTCCTAACCCTTTAGAGAGAAAACCAACCAACTTAAAAAAAAATCTATCAAAAATCAAAGCATTTCTCATCCTTACTTTAACTCCTCACATCAATCAACAACAGCCCCGTCTATGCTATCGGTGCAGGAAATCTACAAAACACAATTAAAGACGCTGCAATTCAAAAGCAAGTCATGATGACAAATAACACCACGACCATGGAAGAAGAGGATCTCATTTCACGGAGTGCACACAAACCATTTATGGAAACAAGCTATAGAGATAAGGTAACTAACAATCAAACTTTTACTCCCATTGATTTTGATTGTACACTTTTTAGTACACTTACACTATAAGAAGAAAAAGATAACCCATCAAATCACCCAAATTTCATACCCATCACAGCTGAGGACAAAACTAGACTCAATAAACTACTGAGGAAGCGTATGGGGTACAACTTACTCCGCACTAAAATCTAAAAAATCTGAAACTCATCCGAACCCCTTAATTTAATAGACCTGAGCAACGATTACTATCTTATAAAGATCTCTTCAACAAACCACTACCTAATAATCATCAACTACAGACCTTGGTTTATTGGATCACAGTACCTTACAGTCAGGAAATGGACACCAAAAATTAACCCAAATGCAAACCACATCAACTTTTTCACCATCCAGATATGACTTCAAGAACTACCCACAGAATACTATGACCTTGAAATACTGAAAAAATAGGCCAAAGGATAGGAGACGTGTTGAATATCCATAGCTGCACAACCAACACAACAAAGGGGATGGTATGCAAGGCTATGCATACTGGCGCACTAGGAAAATCATTACCAAGAAATGTCATCATTGAAAAACATCTACAGGATATTCACTACGAAGACACCAACCCACTGTGCACAATTTGCGGATGCTTGGGACATAACCTACATCAATGCCCAAACAAGGCAACAACTTCTGCAACGACTCAGGGAAGCGAAGCACTAGAAAGAGCACATGAACAGGGGAGGACGGTGTCATACTCCAACAAAAAATACACCAACCTAACTTCCCCCCCAAAAATTACAGAAAAAGAAAAAGAAAAAGAACAATTAAGAAAAGAAAACATCTCCTTATTCCACCTCTATAATATATCAAGAGTCAACTACATTTACACAAAAAATCAATTTGCAGTCCTTAGTCAACTGGACTTAGGACATAAACTACCAAAACAGAGGAAAGAGAATACTGATACGAAAATCCATCACAAATGCCTTCCTCTGCCAGCTCCAATCAAAACTAAAAAAATAACCAATTTTTATTTTTAGCCCAAACACCTAATTGCCCACCACCTGTACTACAAACAAAAGTAACCTTTTCTGCTAACTCCTCTACTACAGCCTCAAAGACACTGGCTGCAACAAACAACAACAATACCAAAAAAGGAACACTCAAAGTACTCAAGGATAAAAAAATAATACCCAATACGGCAACAATATCCCACACGTTCACGTTAAAAAAGAGAATACCTTACTAACCCTCCAAAAAAGACTACCCTACATGAAATCATATCAACCTATGAAGCCTACTCCCTCCCTCCTACCCACCCTCACCTCTCACTAGCGCCACTGCCAAGACCCCTCACATCTATCATTTACCCAATCCCCTCCCATCAGTCAGCCAACCCAAAAAAACCACATGCCCAAGCAACATCCCCTCTCCCATTCCAACGGGCCATTATACCTCCTCCTAAACACTCCCTCCCGAAGTACCAGTTCCCATTTCTTCTCAACAACATGTATCGCCACTACCAGCAACGCCATCACCAGCGCTATCGCCACCAATACCCACCGCATATGAGAGGGATCCACCAATACCCTCCATACCACAGCAATCACTTTCAAGCACACTACTACTTCTAAACAATAGTAGTACTAGTAATGCCAGTTTCTATACTGCATCACCCACCACCGACCCTTTGGTTGGATGTAGTGGGATTACAGGAACATGAACAGTTCTTCTTAGAGAACACACAAGACCTAGTCGACTAACTATAGGATTGGGGACCCAACACAACAGTCCATAGGGAAACCTTGCAGAACATAGAGATGTCGGCTTTAGAGATGGTAAACCACCTCACAAAAGCAACTCAACGACAACACCACATGCAGGTGACCTAGCACCAACCATAGGCGCAGCAACAATTGCAGGTTCAGATCCAAATGGTAACCCAGGAGGAACAACAAATTCCTAGACCCCCACCAAGCACTTGGTTGCTCTCATCACCAGACACAGAGTAGTTGCAGCTACCGGCGATACTGGACATCACATGGGAGGCACTACCAGTTGAGGCAATAACAGTGGATACACCAGCACCGCCATTATCCTCTTTGAATCCGGAGGCAGACATAATCAACCTACTGAACAACCAAGGAGTGTAGGCACCAAACATCCTAGATCAAATGTTGCAACACATCACTCTACGGGAATCACTATCTATAACACTTCATGAAACAACGAAAAATGATACTTCATCATAATTCCAAAAAATGTGCTTCGCATAGTAGTAAATATCCATATCTACCCCTTCTCGATTCTCCACAAATACGTAGTACTGATTCGCCCCACACTGATGGAGGAAGACTTGCCATTGCCGGCACCCAATGGGGAGGATCACCCACTAGTTGCACACATGGGCATGTCATTGGCTCCGACTGGGAGCTCACGAATAACAAATGAACCCAAAATGAAGATACTGCTTTGGAACTGCGGTGATTGCAACAACTAAGAATTCAGGCGCAACTTCAAAGACCTTTTGGACTGGAACAATCCCTCTATCATCTGCCTCACTGAAACACGCATGCAAAGCACTATGACCTCATGGAATTTATTGGTTTTACTGACCTTTTTGAAATTAGCGCAGATGGATACTCTGGTGGAGTTGTCCTTATGTGGAAGCATGAAGAATTGGATATGGACCCAGTAGCTTTGACATACCAGGAAATCCATGCAAACATACAGGTCAGTAGCAACTCAAAACCTTGGCTGCCATCCTTAGTTTATGCCAGCACCTTACTAGCAAATAAAAAAAATTCTTTGGAACAATTTAAAAATTATAACAAAAAATAATACCTACCCGTGGCTACTATGTGGAGATTTTAATGAAGTCACAGCCGCCTCCGAAAAGTTTGGAGGAAGGCCATAAACAGTAGCAGAAGTACTGCTTTTCTTAATTGTCTTGACAACATTGATATGATTGACTTGGGTTTTGCGGGCCCACGTTTCACGCGGACACATAGAAGAAGAAAAGGCAACACCAAATTTATGAGCGGTTAGACAGATTCCTTGGGAATTCTGACTGGGTAGAACAATTCCTTGATGCTGCTGTCACACACTTACACCGTACACATTCGGATCACTGCCCATTATTGCTAAGTCTGACAAAAAATATTAATAAACCTACACCCGTTTTTCGCTTTGAAATAATGTGGCTAAGCCACCCACATTTCCCAAACATTGTCAGACAACATAGGAACAACAATACAAATTACACAAATGCTATCACCTGCTTTACAAAAACTTAGAAGAATAGAATAGGTCCACTTTGGGAATATCTTTAAACAAAAAAAGATTTCTTTTAGCATGTATACGGGGGCTCCAGAACATGGACCCATAATATAAGACCAACTTTCACACTACTCTTGAGGACAACCTTATTCATGATTACAACCTTATCCTCCAAAGTGAGCACGATTTTTGGAAGCTTAAATCAAGAGTCCAATGGATAAACGACGGAGATGCCAATACAAAATTCTTCCACCTCTCAGCTATCCAGCGAAGTAGGAAAAATAGAATACTAGGACTTAACGATAATGTTGGGAACTGGATTTTTGACGCTAAAGGAATTAATGACATTATTCTAAAGAACTTCCTACACATCTACACCACAGATCTGGAATCATGTACATATTTTACATAAACTAACCCAAGCAACCTTAACATACTTTCAGAGTAGGAAAAAATAGCCCTCACTAGGCCCCTTGAAATAACTGAAATTACTAAAGCTATTAATAGTTTCAAACCTCTTAATGTAAAAACGGTATTTTTACATCCATTTGCTCAAGATGCAAATTCTCTGATGCAATAATACTCAACAGAATTCGGATAGTAGTTAACTTCACAACAGGAGAAAATATTTCAGTATAATCAATACCTTTCCTTTGTGAATATCCTTTAACCACGAACCGAGCCTTGAACTTTCTTTTACCGTCTGGTTCTGCCTTGATTCTGAACACCCACTTGTTCAACAAGGCTTTCTTCTCTGCAGGTACCTCAGTCAACACCCAAGTGTTGTCCTTCTCAAGGGAGCTCAATTCATCATTCACGGCTTGCTCCCACTTGATTGAATCCTCCACCTGTAGGGCCTCATCGAAAGACTCTTGTTCCCCTTCATCAGTCAGCAACAGATAATGTAATGAAGGTGAATACCTATCTGGTGCTCTGATGGTCCTTGATGATCTCCTCAACAACTGCTCAGGTGTCACTTGTTCCACCATAGGTTCTTCAGCAACAGCGTTAGGAGTTGGTTGAGTTTCTTCCGCAACATCTCTGGGTGTACTCTTCTGCAACTCAATCTCAACTCCTACTTGTTTCGTAGTCTCTAAAACCTTCTGCTCTCTGTCCTTGTATAGGACAGACTCATCAAATGTCACATCACAATGTCTCAGGATCATTCTGTTCTTGTCATCCCAAAACCTGTAACCAAACAAGTCAGAACCGTAGCCTATGAAGTAACACTTCACAGCCTTAGCATCAAGCTTGTCTCTTTTCTCTGGATCAACATGAACACAAGCCATGCAACCAAAAGTTCTCAAGTGTGAGTACTTGAGCTCTTTTTTCGTCCACACCTCCTCTGGGATCTTGAACCCCAAGGGAACTGATGGTCCCCTGTTGATCAAGTATGCAGCTGTGCTCACAACATCTGTCCAAAACATCTTGGGCAGCACACAGTATATCCTCATGCTCCTTGCATGCTCATTCAATATTCTGGTCATCCTCTCAGCAACTCCATTCTACCTAGCCTTACCGGGAACTGTCCTCATCAATTTGATTCCCTCAGCTGCATAGAATGCTTTGAACTCTGACTTGTCATACTCTCCTTCATTGTCAGACCTCAGGCATTTGATCTTCAAACCAGTCTGATTTTCAACTTCAGCTTTTCACATCTTGAAAGTCACAAACACATCTGACTTATGCTTCAAGAAATAGACCCATACCTTCCTGCTGAAATCATCAATGAAGGTGACATAGAACCTGGATCCTCCAAGTGATGAAACTGGAGATGGTCCCCAAACATCTGTATGTACCATTTCCAACCGCACTCCAAACATCTGTATGTACTATTTCCAACCGTACTTTCTTCGGCTCTTTAGCAGTCTTTGTGAAGCTAACTCGTTTCTGTTTTCCCATAACACAACATTCACAAAGACCCATGTCAACATATTTCAGACCCTTTAATGCTCCTTTTGCAACCAGCATCTTCATTCCTTTAGCACTCATGTGTCCAAGTCTGTTGTGCCACAGACATGAACCGGAAGCACCTTTAGCGACAACAACCATGTTAATACACCCTGCAGTGGTGTACAAGGTTCCAGATTTGGTGCCACGAGCTACAATCATAGCACCCTTCACAATCTTCCACGAACCTTTCCCAAACTCTGCTGTATAGCCTGTGCTATCCAACTGACCAACAGAGATCAAATTCTTCTTGAGAGCAGGAATATATCTGACATCCTCTAATGTCCACTGGTTTCCCGATGGGGTCTTTATGTAGACGTCCCCCTTTCCTTCAATCTCCAAGGCTTTGTTGTCAGCAAGATACACCTTCCCAAAATTTCCACATTTGAAATTTTGGAACAATTCCTTGCTTGGAGACGAATGAAAGGATGCACCAGAATCCAAAATTCAGGATTCGACCGGGCTGTCCACATTAAGGATTAGAGCATCCCCAATGTCTTCTGCGGAATTTACAGAATCACTATCATCTCCAGATTTATGATTCTGCTTCTTCTTTGGTTTCGTACAGNCAAGTATGCAGCTGTGCTCATAGCATCTGCCCAAAACATCTTGGGCAGCCCACAGTGTATCCTCATGATCCTTGCACGCTCATTCAATGTTCTTATCAATCTGATGAGAACATTGATCAAGTACTCAAATTGTTAATCCTCTCAGCAACTCCATTTTGCCTAGCCTTACCGGGAACTGTCCTCATCAATCTGATTCCCTCAGCTGCACAGAATGCTTTGAACTCTAACTTGTCATACTCTACTCCATTGTCAGACCTCAAGCATTTGATCTTCAAACCAGTCTGATTTTCAACTTCAGCTTTCCACCTCTTGAAAGTCACAAACACATCTGACTTATGCTTCAAGAAATAGACCCATACCTTCCTGCTGAAATCATCAATGAAGGTGACATAGAACCTGGATCCTCCAAGTGATGAAACTGGAGATGGTCCCCAAACATCTGTATGTACCATTTCCAACCGCTCTTTCTTCGGCTCTCTAGCAGTCTTTGTGAAGCTAACTCGTTTCTGTTTTCCCATAACATAGCTTTCACAAAGACCCATGTCAACAGACTTCAGGCCCTCTAATGCTCCTTTTGCAACCAGCATCTTCATTCCTTTAGCACTCATGTGTCCAAGTCTGTTGTGCCACAGACATGAACCGGAAGCACCCTCAGTGACAACAACCATGTTAATACACCCTGCAGTGGTGTGCAAGGTTCCAGATTTGGTGCCACGAGCTACAATCATAGCACCCTTCACAACCTTCCACGAACCTTTCCCAAACTCTGCTGTATAGCCTGTGCTATCCAACTGACCAACAGAGATCAAATTCTTCTTGAGAGCAGGAATATATCTGACATCCTCTAATGTCCACTGGTTTCCCGATGGGGTCTTTATGTAGACGTCCCCCTTTCCTTCAATCTCCAAGGCTTTGTTGTCAGCAAGATACACCTTCCCAAAATTTCTAGATTTGAAATTTTGGAACAATTCCTTGCTTAGAGACGAATGAAAGGATGCACCCGAATCCAAAATCCAGGATTCGACCGGGCTGTCCACACTAAGGATTAGAGCATCCCCAATGTCTTCTGCAAAATTTACAGAATCACTATCATCTCTAGATTTATGATTCTGCTTCTTCTTTGGTTTCGTATAGTTTGTCCGATAGTGCCCTTTATCTCCACAGTTCCAACAAATCACATTGGGTCTGTTAGGAGATTTTCCTCGATTCTTTGATTTTGATTGGCCATGTTGATTTTGGCCCTTCGACTTGCTTCTCCCCCTTCGGTCAACGCTGAGAGCACTGCCCGATGAATCTCCCACTTCTCGTTTGTGAATGCTTTCGTTGAGAACAACATCACGGATTTCATCAAACTTTAACTTCTCAGATCCACGTGAACTGCTAATCGCAGCAACAACAGTATCCCAAGACTCGGGCAGAGATGACATCAAAATTAACGCCTTAATTTCATCTTCGAAATTAATTTCCACAGAACTCAGTTGACTCACAATCATATTGAACTCATTTATATGATCAGCAATAGATCCATTCTCAGACATCTGTAAATTGAACAATCTACGCATTAAATATACCTTGTTCATCACCGATGGCTTTTCGTACATATTTGATAGCGCCTTCATCAGATCTGCCGTAGTATTCTCCTTAACGATGTTGAACGCCACGTTTCTCGACAAAGTCAACCGGATCAACCCCAACGCCTGGCGATCCTTAAGCTTCCACTGCTCCTCTGTCATGGAAGCCGGCTTCGCCTCAGTCAAGGGTTCGTGAAGATCTTTCTGGTACAGATAATCTTCGATCTGCATCTTCCAGAAACCGAAATCAGATCCATCAAACTTCTCGATTCCAATCTTCGAACTCTCCATCTTCAGTGATCGTGTTGAATCTCCAAAGCTCTGATACCAGTTGTTAGGATCGATTCACTCAAACACTCTGAACTGATGAAGAAGATGAAGAAATCTTGAAGAGAGAAAAGTTAAGGTAGAGAGACTTATTTCGTGGTAACACCCCGTTAAGGTAAACTTCCACAGCGGCGGGATTTATATATATTAATAATTAAGGGTATTTACAATACAAGGAGAATAAACAGTACAACCTATATATAGATCCCAAATAGTCCCAAACCTATAAGAGAAAGGTCTCCCAATTTGACCAGGATTATAGGTTTTACTTTCCCAAATCTATGAGGACAATGAGTTTTCCTAAACCTATAGGGATTACGGGTTTCCTAAAAATACAAGGAAATAATTCAAGTCCATTACATATTAATCAGGCTCCGCATCTAACAACGACTACAATTAATAATATCATATTATTTGCTTACAACTTACAAGAAATAGGACGCGACAAAAATTGTATCTTTAAAGGCTTTTTTTCCCTCTAAAAAGTCTTGCGACGCTATCCTTCTTATTTACCAGTAAGTTAATAAGGCTTGTAAACTTCAGGGAGTGCACCTCTTCACGAGGATAATTTAAGTACAATGAAATATCTTAAAGTTGAATATTATTCGGGAAGCGTCTAGCTTATCGATAATCTTCCTCTTTTGGATTATCGCTCGTAAAGCATCCCAAGTAGTTTTCCAAGCACCGGTTAGCTATCCCCCTCACAATTTGCATGGGCCAGAAATGTGTGTTTGTGGGCAATGAATATTGTAGACCAATGGATCATGTGGTTGATAATCATGCAGATTGGGGAATGGGTTGAATAAACCACTTTAGGGCAGGAAAAATAACAAATGAAGCTTTACGGAAATCTCTAGATTGTAAAACAATATCACCTTCGCGACATTGGACTATATTTTCATCATTTTCAGAAAGTGCACGATAGTCACCATTTCAAAAGTGCACGATAGTCACCATTTCCCCCTATATATTCATTAGATAAGAGATTGTTGATTTGTTCTTAGTGAGGACAACAGGATTCGAACGATCAAGTCGGTTGAGGGTGTAACGATCCAACCAGTTGTTTTGAGATCTAGCGCGTCGGTCAACGGTTTGAGGCCTTGAGTAGCTTCAGGTATTATGACTTGTACATGTGGTCGGAATTGAGCTTCGGGAAGTTTGGAGTTGATTTAGAAAAGAAAATTCTAATTTCGAAAGCTTTAGTTAGAAGAATTGACTAAGGTGTGACTTTTGAGTAAACGACCTCGGAATTGAGCTTTTAAGGTTCCAACGGGTTCGTATAATGAATTTGGTCTTAGAAGCGTGTTCGAATGTTGATTTGGAGGTTAATAGGTTATTTCGTCATCAACAGGCGGAAGTGGGAGATTGGATGATTGTTGGAGAGTTTGACCGGGAGTGGACTTTTTGATATCAGGGTTGGATTCTGATTTCGGAATAAAATTTGAGGTCAATTGGACTTGATTTGATAGCTTTCGGCGTCGGATGTAGATTAAAGTTCATTAGGCTTAAATCGATGCACAATTCGTGTTTTTAGCGTTGTTTGATGTGATTTAAAGGCTCGACTAAGTTCGTATGATATTTTAGGACTGGTTGACATATATGGTCGAGGTACGGGGGGGCTTGGGTGGTTTTCCGGATGGTTAACGGATCAATTTGGACTTGTGTAAATGGTTGAAGTGCACCCGCTCTAGTGTAATCGCACTTGTGCAAGATTGACCTGGAGAAAGTGGCTCGTGGTCGCAGGTGCGACGCCCGCAGAAGCGGAGTCGCTTCTGCTGAGGAAGGAGCGCAGAAGCAGAAAGTCCCGAGAGGCCTGTTGAGCGCAGAAGCGGAAGCGCAGATGCGCATTTGGGTCCGCAGATGCGGACGTGCCTGGACTAAGTTATTGCGATAGAAATTTTGCAGGTGCGGAAAGTCGGCTGGGCAAATTGTTTTAAATCGGGGTTTTTCTCATTTTCCCTCATTTTTTCACTTGGTTAGGGCGATTTTGGAGAGCTTCAAGAGGATATTTTCATCAAGCAACACAAGGTAAGTGATTCTGACCTATTACAAGTTAAATACATGGGTTGTATAAGGATTTAAACATGGATAATACAAATTGTGGGGTTTTTGGTGGAAAACATAGAATTTGGTATTTTGAAATTTGACCACGAAATTGGACATGAAATTTGGAATGATTTATCTATTTTAGTTCGTGGTGTTATGGGTAAAGTTTACCTTCTAAAATTTTCGGAATCCGGGCACGTAGGCCCGAGGGTTGATTTTATAGAATTTTCTAGCAGAGTTGAGAATTTGTTTAAATTAATTAATTATGGGTATTATAATATATTTTGATTGGTTTGCACATTGTTTGAATAGTTTTGGATCGACGGGCTTTGGTTTGAGGTGTCTGAGGGGCGTTGGAGTCGGTTATGGAACCTCGGAGTGAGATAAGTCTCCTGTCTAACTTTGTGAGGGGGAAACCACCCCCTAGGTGTTATTATTTATTATGTGCAACTACATATGGGTGCTACGCACGCACGAGGTGACGAGAGTCTGTACATAGCTAAAGCATGTTGATGTCCGAGTAGACTTAGGATCTTATTTTGTAATATTTTATTTGAACTCATGTTGTTGGCTTAGTTAATTGAAGCTATAAATGAAATTGATTTTGAAATAAATATATGTATACTAGGCAAAGCCATAACACTTGGAGTTGTGGGCGAGTTATTTGAGAAATGGTAAAGATTATGTTTATTTTGTACCCATGTGCGGTGTTGTAAACACGTGACTCGTAATTCAGTAACTTCCTTCATTTTCTTGTGGATCAGGCCGAATGCCTCGACAGTATATAGATGCATCTATGGTTCGTGCCGCTCAACCCTCGGCATTGTACACATTATTCTAGATCGGCCTGAACGACCTCGGTAGAATCGTCTGTTATATCGCTAGTAGTCCGAATATTCACGAGCTGTCCACTGATGCCCGACATTATATGGTATTCCTTATTTATTTGATGATGGCACTTGACTGAATTGTTAAGGTAGAATACAAGATTTAGAAATTCTTGCCTTAAAAGAAGTAATTGGAAGATTATGTAACTTACATATTTAGCCCATATTTTTCGTATGCTTTATATCTGCTCATGTTTTATTATATTATTTTATTGGAAATTTAGTAAGTATCGATGTCGATCCCTCTTCACTACTTCTCCGGGGTTAGGCTAAATACTTACTAGGTACGCGTTGATTTACGTACTCATGCAGCACTTCTGCACTAAATGTGCATGATTTGTCAGGTTCATTGAGGACCACGTTGATGCGTAAGCGCACTTGTTGGGGAGACTTCATGTGAGCTGCATTCCAGGCTACGCATCGCAGTCCCCTGAGTCTCCATTGTACTATTTACTTTATTCTTTCTTATTACATTCGGGACAGATGTTGTATAAATATTGCACTATTTAGAAAATGCACATGCACTTGTGACACTGGGTTTTGGGGGTTCCTTCGTGTTATTCATTATTGAGTTTCATGTAAATATTTTTATTCACTCTGTAAATTCTATTTTATTCCGTTCAATTAAGGCGGATTATAATTTCAAAATACTAAAATGAGTAATTAAATTGGTAAATCATTTTTGGCTTGCCTGCCGGCGCCGTTAGGCGCCATTATGACCAATAGTAGTTTATGGGTCGTGAAAGCTTGGTATCAGAGCGTTAGGTTCACTTAAGTCTCACGAGTCATGAGCAAGTCTAGTAGAGTCTTGCAGATCGGTACGGAGACATCCGTACTTATCTTCGAAAGGCTACAAGGCTGTTAGGAGCACTTCCCTTCTTGATTTCCTCATCGTGATGTTTGATTCCCTTGAGGCTTGTGCATTTATTTTCTTCCTACTCAATCTTGTGCTTTTTTTCCCTGCATGTTTGGCAGGCTATTATCATCGCCTTATGGAAGGACGTTCTTCTGTTCCAACTCAGTAACTGTATTTTCTATGGTTTCGAGGCTGTGCACGGTTATCACACAATGTTGGTGTAATGGTAAGGTGCTCGTTTATGTGTTGAGGAAGTGAACGGCTTGGAGAGATGATTTCTTAGTGCATGATTAAGGGGTTCAGCAATACATTCCAGCAGAGGAAAGGCAATCGAACTATAGTTGTCCAGGTTTGGTTGATGAAATAACGATACTTGGTACATTTGATCGTGGTGGAATTTTCATTGTTCGTCGGTGTTATGGTCTCCTTTGATTTTGCCTTTCGTGCAGGGTGTTGTGAAATGGTGCTTGAGGGGCGGTTGTCAGACATAGCTGTGTGCAACGGTTCAGAATCGAATTGGTATTTCTAATGTTGATGGCTTGAGAAAGATGATCTTCGAAGAGGCTTAGAGTCGATAACATTTTATTGGTTCAGGTGCTACAGAGAAGCATATTGATTTGATGCAACATTTGGGCAATAAAGTATGAGTGAAGACATGGCAGGAAGTGTTTCGCGGTGGTTGAAGTACTAGCAGGTCAAGTATGAGAAGCAAAGGTTGAGAAGTTTCTTAAAGGAGATGGTTTAATCGAAGTAAGAGTGGTAGATTAGCATATGGTTTCTGTGGTAGGATAGCCACGTGCCTTGAGAAAGTGTAGAACAGTTTGGGAATCGTGATGGAAGGTGGTTTGGTCCACAGATTTTATTTGGAGTGATGGTCACTTTACAAAGAAAGATTGAACATCGCAGAAAGGAGTTTGTATGAAATGAAGAGGGGTGTGAAGATCTGATTATTATTTCAGGTGCATTATGACTTGAGTTCGGAAGGTATTGTTGAACTTTCAATTGATGTCAATAGGGAAGGAGCAGGCTTATACAGCTGGTGGGCGATCATGAGCTCAGGAGAATTTACTGATTTCGTGGTAGTTGTAACCAGTGCAGCGTCGTTGGAAGATGTCGGTAAGGAATTCCACAGGTGGGTTATCTCCTGTGAGCAGGTTAGCGGTGGCGTGATGTTGATGAAGCTTCTACGAGGAATATTACTTGCTACCCGGAAAGAGGTCGAGTGTGTGACTGTGACTGGTGATTCAGGATGTTCATGAAAAGCTTAACCAGAAAAAAAAAAAAAAAAAGCTAAGTGGGAGAGCCCCACCGTTTACGATTGGATCGCGCGGTTGTCTGCTTGTGCGATTTCTGGTTATTGGTGCATTGGCGGACTATTTATTACTAGGAAATAGAGATATCAAGGGTAATTCAACAAAGAACTCGATGGACATGTGCTATATTCGGGGTTATCGATGCATGTTTAGGTTTTTGGGAAGACTCGGAGCTTATGCTTTTGTGGATGTGATGTACAAGGAAAAGAGTTCAGCAGGTTGCTTCTTCGAGAGGGTGTTCATGTGCTAGTAGAGCGTTGGTGTTTGGTCATACTCGGGACCGTGTCAAAATGGGTGATTCTCGACAACGGTCCTAGTGGGTTCAAGAATTTAAGTGTAGTGCCTACGGATTTCGGGTCCGTTGTGTGGTTAGGGGCCGACTCTTCGTAGTGGATTGCGACCGGAACTTGGAATGTTCTATGCATCGCCGGGCATGTGGTGCAGTGTTGGGGTAAAGGAAGAAATATTCGCGAAAGGTCATGCAGAATGAGTCTATCAGTTGTAGATGATATTGTTCGCATAAGGAGAGTATGAGACGGTTCATGAGTATTAAGACGGTGTGGTCTGGTGATGTTGGTCACTCCGGATGAGTGCGGATTGGATTCGTTACATTTTTGAATGGAGCGATTATTACTTATAAGGCAAGTCCAGAGTAAATCGAAAGAAGTTGGGTTGGTTAGTGATGGTTGAATCAGCATGATTGTGGCAATAATCAGTTCCTTTAGCGTGTGAAGACATGTGGTTTGTGGTTGTACGCGCGGGCTTGATAGCTACCACAACTTGATGGATTTTGGAGGTACTTGATTCAAATGGCCTTGTGGTTTAAATGGATTTCGGAGGAGTCATGGCGGTTTAGATCACGTCTTGAGGTTGCATTTTATGCGGTTTGGGAATTCAGTTGCGTGTTGCATGGGCTCTTCTGAAATGAACAATGTGAAAGGCTTCTAGCAAAAGAAGTGTTCATTCCATTAGTACTTCAGAGTTTATGATAAATTTTTGTGCTCTCGTATAGTGGCATGATGGGTGCAGTGAGCAGCATGGAATTGGAAGTTGAGGATCTAGGTTGCGGTTTGGTGTTGATAGGAATGTTACGAGCTCAGACAAGTAGGGTTGAATTCAGATGGTTAGAGTGAGTTGGTGTTATCTTAGTGTCGCCTGAGAATGTTGTTCTGTGGAAGAGGCATTGGGTAATTGATTTGCGGATTGTGATTTGCCTTACGGAATTAATACGATTGGTGGTATGGATGTGCGAATTTGCTACCTGGTGCGGAAGGTCATGAGAGTGCACCTCACGGGGATATTTGTATAAGTGTGGCATGTTAGTCACTTGATGGTTAAAGATCAAAACCAAGTACGGAGATTTTTGGTACTATCGTTAATGTGAGGGTTTATGCCTGGAAGGCGCTCTATTCCTTTGGTTGTGAACTGTGGGGGGTCGTGCTGGATTGAGACAACTTGATTATTCGCACGTGTGTTGAGGTCCCATGCGTGTGGTGTCATATGAGCAGGATGGCTCTCGAGATGAAGGTCATTTATCACACCTTAGTCTTTGCTTGGGCTTTGTGGAGTATTGCGCTATCCGTCTCTCCAGAGTTGTATTTTTGCACTTGACGTGCTTATGGCCGATATTCGGTATTTCGTAGGTATAAGCATTAAGGGTTGAGGGGTATGTCCTTACTTATTGTTGTGAGTGGATCGGATGGCATGTCTCCATGGGTACGTTATTTGGATCGGGTTGCACGCCGCAACGGTATCATGTTTGGATTGGATTGCACGCTGCAACAGTGTTATGCTGAGTACGGTTCCCTATATCTATTCTTGCATATTTTGTTTCTCATCCTCTGAGAAGGGTTCATAACATTTGATCGACTGTTTTATTCGTTATGGGGGCTGGATAATTATTTTCCAGAGTTCATTCCTCCTTGTGTGCCATATTTGAGTTGTAGCTTGTCGGCGCATTGATGGCGTCATATGAGATCTAAGTCAGAGATTGAGGCAGCTTATTGCCTGAGCAGCTTGTACTAGGTGAGACGAGATTATTGGGCCCTGAAATTTGTGCAATCAGATTTAATATAAGGTACATTTAAGGCAAAATATCGTTATTCAGTTCAGAATGAGGTAATGGTTCTTGTCAGGAGGAGAGACTCCATGAATTATTGATTTCGGCAGGTGGTTATGAGTTTCTACACGTCTTTTTTGTCGTGGCAGTATTGCGAGATTTGGAACAGGATTTATATGCGTCATGAGATGTGTTGCGGGCACCGGCTTCCTGAAATTTCAGCTATTGTGGTCGAGGGTGTTATTATGGGCAACCGACTTATGTGGTACATGGAATGATTTCAGCATAGATGCATGATCACGTTTTGGTACAGTGCGTGGTGATTGGTACGGTGTTTGGGTGTTAGAATCAGGCCTTGTAAAGAAATTTGGAAATTGGAACTTAGTTTTAAAGCTTGTTAGCTAAGGTTATAGGGAGGATTTTCAGTCTGGCTCGAGCTAATATGTTCAACTGGAATGTGGTGGCACGGATAGGTGCACGAGGTGTTAAACAATGATTTGGGACAACTCCGGAGCAGTCCTTAGCACGTTTGAGGACGACGTATGTTCAAGTGGGGGAGAATGCAACGACCCTACCGGTAGTTTTGAGTTCTAGCGCGTCGTTCGGCAGTTAGAGGCCTTGAGTAGCTTCACTTCAGGTATTATGACTTGTGTGTGGTCGGATATGAACTTCGGGAAGTTCAGAGTTGATTTGGAAAAGAAAATTCTAATCTTGGAAGCTTTAAGTTGAAAGAATTGACTAAGGTGTGACTTTTGAGTGAACGACCTCGGAATTGGGATTTGAAGGTTCCAACGAGTTCTTATGATCATTTTGGTATTAGGAGCGTGTCCTGATGTTGATTTGGAGGTCCGTAGGTTATTTCGGCATCAATGGCGGAAGTGGGAGATTGGATGATTTTTAGGAAGTTTGACTGGGATGTGACTTTTTGATATCGGGGTCGGATTCCGATTCCGGAAGTTGGAATAGGTCCGTAATGTCAATTAGGACTTGTGAGCTAAATTTGAGGTCAATCGGACTTGATTTGAAAGGTTTCGTCTTCGGATGTAGAAGTATGAAAATAGCAGAAGCGAAGTCGCTTCTGCGGAGGAAGGAGCGCAGAAGCGGAAAACCCTAGGAGGCCTGTTGATTGCAGAAGCGGACATGGTCCGCAGGAGCACTTGCGCAGAAGCGCTCCTTGGCTGCAGAAGCAGAAGAGCAGATGCGCATTTGGGTCCGCAAATGCGGACGTGCCTGGACTAAGTTAGAACCGCACCTGTGATGGAAATTCTGCAGGTGCAGCTGGTGTTTTGCAGGTGCAGCTGGTGTTCTGCAGGTGTGGAAAGTTGGCTGGGCAGATTGTTTTAAATCGGGGTTTTGCTCATTTCCTCTCATTTTCTCACTTGGTTAGGGCGATTTTGGAGAGATTCAAGGGGAGATTTTCATCAGGCAACACAAGGTAAGTTTCCCACCTATTTCAAGTTAAATACATGATTTGTATAAGGATTTAAATATGGAAATTAGTAGAAATTGTGAGGTTTTTGGTAGAAAACCTAGAATTTGGTATTTTTAGAATTTGACCACGAAATTGGACATGGAATGTGGAATAAGTTAAATATTTTATTTCGTGGTGTTATGGGTAAAGTTTACCTTCAAAAATTTTTGGAATCTGGGCGCGTGAGCCCGAGGGTTGATTTTATAGACTTTTCGAGCAGAGTTGGGAATTTGTTTAAATTGATTAATTATGGGTAATAGAGTATCTTTTGATTGGTTTGCATACTGTTTGAATAGTTTTGGATCGACGGGCTTTGGTTTGAGGTGTTTGAGGGGCGTTGGAGCCGGTTATGGAACGTCGGACCGAGGTAAGTCTCCTGTCTAACTCTGTAAGGGGGAAACCACCTCTAGGTGTTATTATTTGCTATGTGCAACTATATGTGGGTGCTACATACGGACGAGGTGACGAGAGTCCGTACATAGCTATAACATGCTGATGTCCGCTAGACTTAGGATCTTATTTTATAATATTTGAATTATTTGAACTCATGTTGCTGGCTTAGTTAATTGAAGCTATAAATGAAATTGATCTATAAATAAATATATGTATACTAAGCCAAGCCTTAGCACTTTGAGTTGTGGGCGAGTTTTTTGAGAACCAATAAAGATTATATTCATTTTGTACCCATGTGCGGTGTTGTAAACACGTGACTCGTAATTCAGTAACTTCCTTCCTTGTCTTGTGGTGCGGGCCGAATGCCTCGGCAGTATATGGATGCATCTATGGCTCATGCCGCTCGACCCTTGGCAATGTACACATTATTCTAGATTGGGCCGAACGACCTCGGTAGAATCGTGCGTTATATCGCTAGTAGTCCGAATATTCACGAGATGTCCACTGATGCCCAGCATATATATGGTATTCCTTATTTATTTGATGATGGCACTTGATATTTTCTGAGTTGTTAAGGTAGAATACAAGATTTAGAAATTCCTGACTTAAAAGAAGTAATTGGAAGATTATGTAACTTACAGATTTAGCCCATCATTTCCGTATGCTTTATGTCTGCTCCTATTTTATTATATTGTTTTATTGGATCTTTAGTAAGTGTCGATGTCGACCCCTTGTCACTACTTCTTCGGGGTTAGGCTAGATACTTACTGGTACGCGTTGATTTACGTACTCATGCTGCACTTCTGCACTAAATATGCATGATCTGTCAGGTTCATTGAGGACCATCTTGGCGCGTAGGTGCACTTGTTGGGGAGACTTCATGTGAGCTGCATTCCAGGCTACGTCTTGCGGTCCCCTGAGTCTCCATTGTACTATTTACTTTATTCTTTCTTATTACATTCGAGACCGATGTTGTATAAATATTGTACTATTTAGAATATGCACATGCACTTGTGACACTGGGTTTTGGGGGTTCCTTCGGGTTATTCATTATTGAGTTTCGTGTAAATATTTTTATTCACTCTGTAAATTCTATTTTATGCGGTTCAATTAAGGATAATTATAATTTCAAAAAACTAAAATGAGTAATTAAATTGGTAAATCATTTTTGGCTTGCCTGACAGCGCCGTTAGGCGCCATCATGACCTATAGTGGATTTTTGGTCGTGACAGCTTGGTATCAGAGCGTTAGGTTCACTTAGGTCTGACGAGGCATGCGGAATAGTAGGGTCATACAAATCGGTACGGAGACGTCTGTACTTATCTTCAAGAGGCTACAAGGCTGTTAGGAGTACTTCTCTTCTTGATTTCCTCATCGTGCAGTTTGATTCCCTTGAGGCTTGTGCGTTTATTTCCTTCCTACTCAATCTTATGTGATGCGAAGCGCTTGTTATCAATTGGGAGTCGAGGAGTTGTAATGGTATTGCAGACGTGGTGCAGGATTAATTCCTTGCGTGTTCGGGCAAGCTATTATCGTTGCCTTATGGAAGGATATTCTTTTGTTCCAGCTCAGTATCTTTAATTTCTATGGTTTCGAGACTGTGCACGGATTGCTATGATGTCCATGCGTTGTTATCACATAATGTTGGTTTAATGGTAAGGTGCTCGTTTATGTGTTGAGGAAATGAATGGCTTGGAGAGAGGATTTCTCAGTGCATGATTAAGGGGTTCAGCAATTAATTCCAGTGGAGGAAAGGCAATCGAACTATACTTGTCTAGGTTTGTTGATGAAATAACGAGACTCGGTATTTTTGATCTTGGTGGAATTTTTATTGTGATGCGGTGTCGTCGTCCTTGTCTGAACGCATTGCAGCTCGTCGGTGTTATGGTCTCCTTTGATTTTGCCTTCGGGGAAGGGTGTTGTGAAATGGTGCCTAAGGGGCGGTTGTCAGAGATAGTTGTGTGCAGCGGTTCAGAATCGAATTGGTATTTCTAGTGTTGATGGCTCGAGAAAGATGATCTTCGAAGAGGCTTAGAGTCGATAACATTTTATTGGTTCAGGTGCTACAGAGATGCATATTGATTTGATGCAACATTTGGGCAGCAAATTATGAGGGAAGACATGGCGGGAAGTGTTTTGCGGTGGTTGAAGTACTAGCAGGTCAAGTATGAGAAGCAGAGGTTGAGAAGTTGCTTAAAGGAGATGGTTTAATCGAAGTAAGAGTGGCAGATTAGCATATGGATTCTGTGGTAGGATAGCCCCGTGCCTTGAGAAAGTGTAGAATAGTTTGGGAATCGCGATGGAAGTTGATTTGGCCCACGAATTTTATTTGGAGTGATGGTCACTGTACGAAGAAAGATTGAACATGGCAGAAAGGAGTTTGTTTGAAATGAAGAGAGGTGTGAAGATCTGATTATCGTTTTGGGTGCATTATGACTTGAGTTCGTAAGGTGTTGTTGAACTTTCAGTTGATGTCAATAAGGAAGGAGCAGACTTATACAGCTGGTGGGCAATCATGAGCTCAGGAGAATTTACTGATTTCATGGTAGTTGTAACCAGTGCAGCATCGTTGGAAGATGTTGGTAAGGAATTTCATAGGTGAGTTATCTCCTGTGAGCAGGTTAGCGGTGGCGTGATGTTGATGAAGCTTCTACGAGGAATATTACTTGCTACCCGATAAGAGGTCGAGTGTATGACTGTGACTGGTGATTCAAGATGTTCATGAATAGCTTAAACAAAAAAAAAAAAAAAAAAGCTAAGTGGGGAGCCCCACCGTTTACGATTAGATTGCGTGGTTGTCTGCTTGTGCGGTTTTTGGTTATCAGTGCGTTGGCGGCCTATTTATGACTAGGAAAAGGAGATATCAAGGGTAATTCAGCAAAGAACTCGATGGACGTGTGCTATATTCTGCGTTATCGATGCATGTTTAGGTTTTTGGGAAGACTCGGAGCTTATGCTTTTGTAGATGTGATGTACAAGGAAAAGAGTTCAGCTGGTTGCTTCTTTGAGAGGGTGTTCATGTGCTAGTATAGCGTTGGAATTTGGTCATACTCGGGACCAGGTCGGAGTGGGTGACTCTCGACAACGATCCTAGTGGGGTTCAAGAATTTAAGTGTAGTCCCTAAGGATTTTGGGTCCGTTGTGTGGTTAGGGACCGACTCTTCATAGTGGATTGCGAACGGAACTTGGAATGTTCTATGTCATCGCCGGGATTGTGGTGCAGTGTTGGAGTAAATGAAGAAATAGCTTCGGATTCGCGGAAGGTGTTGCATAATGGGTGTATCAGTTGTAGATGATATTATCCGCATAAGGACAGTATGAGACGGTTCATGAGTATTGAGACAGTGTGGTCTCGTGATGTTGGTCACTCGGGATGAGTGTGGATTGGATTCGTTACGTTTTTGAATGGAGCGATTATTACTTATAAGGCAAGTCCAGAGTAAATCGATAGAAGTTGGGCCGGTTTGTGATGGTTGAATCAGCATGATTGTGGCAATAATCAGTTCCTTCAGCGTGTGAAGACATGTGGTCTGTGGTTGTACGCGCGGGCTTGACAGCCACCACAACTTGTTGGATTTGGGAGTTATTTGATTCAAATGGCCTTGTGGTGTAAATGGATTCCGGAGGAGACATAGCAGTTTAGATCACGACTTGAAGTTGTATTTTCTGCAGTTTGGGAATTCAGTTGCGTGTTGCATGGCTCTTCTGGAATGAGCTAAGTGAAAGGCTTCTAGCCAATGAAGTATTCATTCCACTAGTACTTCAGAGGTTATGATAAATTTTTTTGCTCTCATATAGCTGCATGATGGGTGCAGTGAGCGGCATGGGAATTGGAAGTTGAGGATCAAGGTTGCGGTTCTATGTTGATAGGAATGTTACGAGCTCGGACAAGTAGGGGAGAATTCAGATGGTTAGAGTGAGTTGGCGTTATCTTAGTGTCGCCTGAGAATGGTGTTCTGTGGAAGAGGCATTGGGTATTGATTTGCGGATTGTGCTTACGAAATTAATACGGTTGGTGGTATGGATGTGTGGATTTTGCTACCTGATTCGGAAGGTCGTGGGAGTGCACCTCACGGGGAGATTTGTATAAGTGTGACATGTTAGTCACTTGATGGTTAAAGATCGAAACTAAGTATGGAGATTTTTTGTACTATCGTTAATGTAAGGGTTTATGCCTGGAAGGCGCTCTATTCCTTTGGTTGTGAACTGCGGGGGGTTGATCCGGATTGAGACGACTTGATTATTCGCACGTGTGTTGAGATCCCGTGTTGCTTGTGGTGTTATATGAGCAGGATAGCTCTCGAGATGAAGGTCATTTATCACACCTTAGTCGTGCTTGGGCCTTGTGGAGTATTGCGCTATCCGTCTCCCAGAGTTGTATTTTTGCACTTGGCGTGCTAGTGGCCGATATTCAGTATTTCGTAGGTAGAAGCATTATGGCTTGAGGGGTATGTCCTTATTTATTATTGTGAGTGGATCGGGTAGCACGCCGCCATGGGTATGTTATTTGGATCGGGTTGCACGCCGCAACAGTATCATGTTTGGATCGGATTGCACGCGGGAACAGTGTTATGCTGAGTACGGTTCCCTATATCTATTCCTACATATTTTGTTTCTCATCCTCTGAAGGGGTTATAACATCTGATCAACCATTTTATTTGTTACGCGGGCTGGATTATTCTTTTCTTGAGTTTGTTCTTCCTTGTGTGTCATATTCGAGTTGTAGCTTGTCGGCACATTGATGGTGTCATATGAGATTTGAGTCAGAGTTTGAGGCGGCTTATTGCCTGAGCAGCTTGTACTAAGTTAGACGAGATTATTGGGCCTGAAATTTGTGCAATCAGATTTATAGAAGGTACATTTAAGGCAAAATATCATTATTCAGTTCAGAATGAGGTAATGGTTCTTGTCAGGAGGAGAGACTCCATGAATTATTGATTCGGCAGGTGGTTATGAGTTTCTACACGTCTTTTTGTCGTGGCAGTATTGCGAGATTTGGAATAGGATGTATATGCGTTATGAGATGTGTTGCGGGCACCGGATTCATGAAATTTCAGCTATGGTGGTCAGAGGGTGTTATTATGGGCAACCGACTTATATGGTGCATGGTGTGATTTCAGCATAGATATATTATCACATTTTGGTACAGTGCATGGTGATTGGTATGGTGTTTGTCTGTTAGAATCAGGCCTTGTAAAGAAATTCGGAAGTTGGAACTTGGTTTTAAAGCTTGTTAGCTAAGGTTATAGGGAGGATTTTCAGTCCGGCTCGAGCTAATGTGTTCAACTGGAATATAATGGCACGGGTAGGTGCACGAGATGTTAAACAGTGATTTTGGACAACTCCGGAGCAGGCCTTAGCACGTTCGAGGACAAACATATGTTTAAGTTGTGGAGAATGTAACGACCCGACTAGTTGGTTTGAGCAATAGCGCGTCGTTCGGCGTTTGAGGCCTTGAGTAGCTTCACTTCAGGTATTATGACTTGTACGTGTGGTCCGAATTGAACTTCAAGAAGTTCGGAGTTTATTTGGAAAAGAAAATTCTAATTTCGGAAGCTTTAAGTATGAAGAATTGACTAAGGTGTGACTTTTGAGTAAACGACCTCGAAATTGGGATTTGAAGGTTCCAACGGGTTTGTATGATGATTTTGGTCATAGGAGCGTGTCAGGATGTTGATTTGGAGGTCCGTAAGTTATTTCGGCGTCAATTGGCGGAAGTGGGAGATTGGATGATTTTTGGGAAGTTATACCATGAGTGGACTTTCTGACATCGAGGTTGGATTTTGATTCCGGAAGTTGGAGTAGGTATGTAATGTCAATTAGAAATTGTGTGAAAAATTTGAGAAGTTTGAAGTTTTAAAGTTCATTAGGCTTGAATCGATGCGCGATTCGTGTTTTTAACGTTATTTGATGTGATTTAAAGGCTCGACTAAGTTCGTATGATATTTTTGGACTGGTTGGTATATTTAGTCGAGGTCCCGGAGGCCTCGGGTGGTTTTTGGATGGTTAACAGATCAATTCGGACTTGTGTGAATGGCTGAAGTGCACCAGCTCTGGTGTGATCGCACCTGCACAAGATTGACTGCAGGTGTGAGCTCGCAGAAGCGAGCATTGGGCGTAGAAGCGAACTTGGAGAAGATGGCCTATGATCGCAGGTGCGATGCAAAGACCGCAGAAGCGTGCACGATAGCTCCTTGGCCGCAGAAGTAGAAGCGCAGATGCGCATTTGGGTCCGCAGATGCGGACGTGCCTGGACTAAGTTAGAACCACACTTGCGATGGAAATTCTGCAGGTGCTGAACTGCAGGTGTGGCTGGTGTTCCGCAGGTGCGGAAAGTCGCTTGGGCCGATTGTTTTAAATCGAGCTTTTCCTCATTTTCCCTCATTTTCTCACTTGGTTGGGGTGATTTTGGAGAGCTTCAAGGAGAGATGTTTATCAAGTAACACAAGGTAAGTGATTCCCACCTATTACAAGTTAAATACATGGTTTGTATAAGGATTTAAACATGAAAATTAGTAGAAATTGTGAGATTTTTGGTAGAAAACCTAAAATTTGGTATTTTTGGAATTTGACCACGAAATTGAACATGAAATTTGGAATAAGTTATATATTTTAGTTCGTGGTATTATGGTAAAGTTTACCTTCAAAAATTTTTGGAATCCGAGCATGTGGGCCCGAGGGTTGATTTGATAGACTTTTCGAGCGGAGTTGGGAATTTGTCTAAATCGATTAATTAGGTATTAGAGTATCTTTTGATTGGTTTGCACACTGTTTGGATAGTTTTGGATCAACGGGCTTTGGTTTGAGGTGTTTGAGGGGCATTGGAGCCGATTATGGAACTTCAGACAGAGGTAAGACTCCTGTCTAACTCTGTGAGGGGGAAACCACCCCCTAGGTGTTATTATTTGTTATGTGCAACTACATGTGGGTGCTACGTACGCACGAGGTGACAAGAGCCCGTAAGTAGCTAAAGCATGTTGATGTTCGGGTAGACTTAGGATCTTATTTGGTAATATTTGAATTATTTGAACTCATGTTGCTGGCTTAGTAAATGGAAGCTATAAATGAAATTGATTTAGAAATAAATATATGTATACTAAGCCAAGCCTTAATACTTTGAGTTGTGGGCGAGTTATTTTAGAAACGGTAAAGATTATATTCATTTTGTACCCATGTGCGGTGTTGTAAACACGTGACTCGTAATTCAGTAACTTCCTTTCTTTTCTTGTGGATCAGGCCGAACGCCTTGGCAGTATATAGATGCATCTATGGTTCGTGCTGCTTGACCCTCGGTAGTGTACACATTATTCTGGATTGGGCCGAACGAACTAGGTAGAATCGTGCATTATATCGCTAGTAGTCCGAATATTCACGAGCTGTCCACTGATGCCCGACATTTAGACGATATTCCTTATTTATTTGATGATGTCACTTGACATTTTTTGAGTTTTTAAGGTAGAATACAAGATTTAGAAATTCTTGCCTTAAAAGAAGTAATTGGAAGATTATGTAACTTGTAGATTTACCCCATTATTTTCGTATGCTTTATATCTGCTCATGTTTTATTATATTATTTTATTGGACCTTTAGTAAGTGTCGATGTCGACCTCTCGTCACTACTTCTCCGAGGTTAGGCTAGATACTTACTGGGTATGCGTTGATTTACGTACTCATGCTGCACTTCTACACTAAATGTGCATGATCTGACACGTTCATTGAGGTCCACCTTGGCGCGTAGGCGCACTTATTGTTGAGACTTCATGTGAGCTGCATTTCGGGCAACGGATCGCAGTCCTTTGAGTCTCCGTTGTACTATTTACTTTATTCTGTCTTATTACATCGGGGCAGATGTTGTATAAATATTGTACTTTTTAGAAAATGCTCAAGCATTTGTGACACCGAGTTTTGGGGGTTCCTTCGGGTTATTCATTATTGAGGTTCGTGTAAATATTTTTATTCACTCTATAAAAATTTTATGCTGTTCAATTAAGGTGAATTATGATTTCAAAATACAAAAATGAGAAATTAAATTGGTAAATCATCGTTGGCTTGTCTGACGGTGACGTTACGCGCCATCACGACCTATAGTGAATTTTGGGTCGTGACATAGGGTAGCACCACACCAACAGGTTTCCTTCGAGCTGGATTTGTCCCTTTAAAAAACTAGTTCTGAAAATATTTTTGTCTAGACCTAGACTAATATTCATTCTGATGATGACAAATCATCAACAATTTGTATAAAAATACTCGATCACATTTCAACCTCGATATATTGAATTTTCTTGTGCCATATGTATTAAGATTGTTGGGAAGACATGGTCTAGCACCGATAAACTTCATGTTACTAGGTGGGTTGCGGGAAGCACTTTAAGTTAGTTGACTTCTCGGCCAAAGGAAGTATAGCTCAATCATCAAGCAATTTCACCGGGTCCATGTTAGAGAAATCAAGTCAATTATTACATTATTCGTGTAGGTCGTTATGATAATAGGGGTTTAGGATAGGAAGAGGTCTCCTGTACAATCTTTTGCCCAAAAATCTAGGGGAGGTTTCGAAAAAAAATAAAAAAGTTTACTCTTTGAAGTCAATAATAATAATAATAATAATAATAATAATAATAATAATAATAATAATAATAATAATAATAATAATTCTATGTTTTATAGGCTTATCATATTTAATTGGAAAGTTTAGGTAATGCTTACAAATATTTTTTTATGGGAGAATCTATGCTATTTATGAAGAATCACAACTTTCCCAAATCTCTCAGCAACAAGGTGAAAAAGTATAACTAACAAGGAATAACTATATATCTACTTGTTAGGTACGAGAGAAAGGCCTTAGCTCTTGGAAAGATTGTGATAGTCCATGCATGTGAACTCATCATTCATCTCATCAAAGGCATGACAGATTCAATAAACACTCATGAATAAATAGTTGCAACAATTATGTTTCATTTATTTTTACAATATTAGATTGTGGTGCTTCACACTCAAGGAAGAGAATGTTTTGTGCTCTCTCCACTCCCACGCTAGACCCTAGCCGCCTCCTTCTAAATCCCCTCAAAACCCGGCTAAATCATGAAATTCTTTCACGATCTGCTTACTTTATTTGCACTATCCCGTTATCATTCATATACTTGTGGTATTACTTAGTACTTTCCCAATACTGGCAAGTATTACCTCTCCGAATCGAGTGCAATCGTCCTCAACCTATAAGATACGGATAAAAATCTGTTTGTATACACTCTCAACAAGGTCGTACAGGTCCAATTCACCAGATTCTAGGCTAATTTTTGACTACTTGTCAAACTAGGGTTTGTCCGATTTTTAACGATTCTGATTCGGAATAGGCTATGCATGTGATTTTCCTTTTCCCTACTTGAACCTGATTGATTTTCTTTCCTTGTTTGTCTGCTTAATCGACTACTATATAAACCCCTCCCCTAATTCCCTTTAAACAGACCTTAATAATCATTATTATTCTCTTACCCTCACTCATTATATTCTTAACTTGAGACCTTGGCCGGCTGAAAGCCAAGGCCATTAAAATTACTACTGCTACTGTTAATTGAAAGACTGTTGGAAATTTCTCTTCTCATTTTCCTGTTCATTAATTTGTAACTATAAGTACCTTTGACTCTCACAATTTAATTTTCTTGTGCTTTTGTTCATGCTCTGTATATTTATGTCGCTTAAGCTTCGATGAACCAATATGCTACTATATTGTCTCTGTTTGTGGTCCTCTTTGCTTTGAAGTTGTAGCCTTGTGTTTCCTAGCATCAGAACTTGCCTAAAGCTCTAAATTTTAATGTATGTCCATGACCTCTGACTATTTTAAGCCGGCTTAGCCTTGTGTGGTTGTGTGTAGCTGAATGCTATTCTGCTGCTTGTCAGGAGTTCATCTCCCTGCTTGTTCTAGATTCATGTGATAGATTAATTCATGCCCAGAATTTATTCTAATGTGTTATTTCCTATTGAGTCATTCCTGTACAACTTAATGCCAGTATTGCCTGAACTTCTGAACTAGCATGACATGTTTGCTTGCTATTTGTAAAGTATAATGTATGCTCTTGACTTGTTCAAATCTTTGTTCCTCAAATATTGCCTAAGACTTCAGTACATAGCCTTTTCTTCTATATATTCTTAACTGGTATAAGTCTGATGCCTATCTATCCTGTTAATCTTGGTAAAGTTTGTGAACTTTGGTATTATGACTGATGCTCAACATGTTAGGTTTTCCCATTCTCAACTAGGTGATTTCTTGTCAACATTGTAGACTATGCCCACTAGCCTATTTGTTATGCTCGTACCATCACTAGGCTCCCATGTTATGACTTCTACGTGAAGACTGCCATTTCACTTGTTCCCGTCTTTGATTTTGCTAGACCTTCATGTCAAAGCTCTTATGTCTAAAGTCCTTTAGGCTAATTCTGGATCATGCTTTACTTTGCAACTCTCTTTGGAACGGTTTACTATCCTTTGGTGATCAATCCTGTCGCTCTTAAACATTCTTTCTGGAATTACAAGCCTCAACTTGCCTCATATGTGTCTTGTGTGCCCATTCAATTTAGCCTGACCCTATCTATATGTCTTGGCTAGAGCTGCTGATAGCTATAGCTTTAATAATTAACTGTTTAAGTGGTTTAGTTAAATTCTATAAGTATTTTGTCACCTGTATGGCTGAATTTGGCATCCATTTGGGTAAGTAATGTATTCGTTTGGGCCTGATATGTTGGACCTGCGTTGGTACTGGAAGTCTGAAATGCACTGTCCGCATCTGGAGCTTGGGCTTGCAGTCCATATGAAGTTCTAAGCCTATTTGAAGGCCCAGATGTGTTACTGGGTTATTCTATATTCGTATTTGGCCTGTAATCATTCAATATGGTCTGTAACAACTTGTAAAACTGAACGGTGGAGAAACTAATGAAAAGGGGGCTGGAGTATTCTAATGCTTGCATAAAAGGGTAGAAAACATGCCTATAGGGTCTATGTGCTATTATGTTCAGCATACCTTGCTTTTTATTTCTTTTAGTGTGTTGCACACTAATAGGAATCATGCCTATAGGAATCATGCACACACTTTACTTATCCTGTCAAAATATGTTGACTCAAGTAATTGCTACACTTATTTCCATGTTTACTACTTAACGCTTTAGATAGCATGCCTATAGGATACGATAATACATGCCTTCACTAATCTAGATATCATGACTATAAGGTTTTAATAATTGATCAGCTGCTTTCTGTTACTTTTATACTGCCTCACTTAGATGACATGCTTATAGGGATAAAGGGGTATAAAACCAAGTCTAATTGTCATCCTGCCTATAGAATGTTATCATTCACATAGGAAATTGTTCCTCGGCGCTGCTAATCCTGTGTTTCCAAGCGACTTCACTGCCTTATTTTGCAACTATTAGAAATCCTGCCTATAGGACATTGTTATCTGCTTAAGAAGCATGTCCATAGAATCAGCACTGGTAATTGGGAGTTCTGGGATAGTTTCACTACTTTATTACACAAACAATTAGAAATCATGCCTATAGGACTTGTAACGCTTTAAATTGCCTATACGTTAGTCCAGAAGCTGTTATCTGTTTGCGTGCCTTTGTTGTTATGTGTGGAGGCTAACATGAGCCACTCGTTGCTATTATATGCAGTCCTATTTGTTTTGAATGTGCGACTAGTTTTACCATTTTGAGCAATCTACGTAAAGCCTAGAACCACCTAATAGTAGGTCCAAAGCCTCCTGGACCACATGCATGGGACGGGTAGTGCACACATAGGATACGGTTTAGAATTGAATTAGAGCGCCTTTAAGTAATAACTTCGACATAGTAATTGGGTAGCAGGAGATGATGGTCTGTGTTCGCTGAATAATATGAGCAACCCCTACCTCAAGAAAGTTGCAGAGTATTATTTATGTTGCACGGGGTCATCATTTAGGTTAAAAAACTTAGGACCCCCCTTTCTTTATATTCTTGTTGTTCGCATTTAGTGATTAGTCATAGATCAACGCAATTGTACTCCTTGTGATTTTTTAAAGACTTGTATCAATTAGTCATATGATTCATTCTTATGTTATAATAGAGCTTTCAACTTCTACATCTTTCTTTGTTTATTTGATCATCTAATTTAATTATCTAATCCACATAGTTTAAACTTCGGCTGGGAACCACAGTTGTGGACCTCGAAGAGTGTTAACACCTTCTCTTTGAGGTAATTTGAATCCTTACCCGATCTTTGGTGGCGTTGATTAGTCAAATGGAGTTATTTGCAAATAGGTGCCTAAGGCACCTTAAAAATCGTTAGGTGACGACTCTTCTCTTTTAATACCCATTTGAAAGAGTTATCACACGTCGAAACCTGTTTTCACGAGAAAACGGGGTGACAATATGGTGACTCTGCTAGGGATTTATACTTAGGCTCTTACCATAACAAAATTGACTTATGTGGATTATTTTCCTTTTTTTTCTATATTTGTTTAAATTGCTATGACATGAACATCCCTTTCCTTATTTTCCTTTATTTGTCTAAATTGCTATGACATGAACATCCCCTCCCTGCTTCCCTTTGTTGCTATGCATGTACGTCATCTTCCCGTTTCTTTTATATTATCTAAGATTGCTATATCATGACTCTCCAGTCCCTATTTCCCTACTTGCTTCATTACATTCTCGTACGTTTTCATGAGTTAAACTAAGTTCTCTTTTTGTCTTTCTTTTCTTTTCTCTTTTGCTCCTACTCCTGTTCATCTTTATCATACTATTTACTATTTTTATGCACTTTTATCATGCAAATACTTGGCAATGTGTTACTATTTCTGCATAAAGCATGCTCCACATCATACTCCACTTGTGCTTATTATCAACATAGCGGCGCTTCATGAGTGTCCGCGCTTTCCAGAAATCACCCTTTTAAATTGGAAAGGCTTATTTGCGGTAGACTAATCGATCAGCGCTGCAATCGACGGTCCCGTGCCTTTCTTTCTCAAGTTTTCCCCTTGAGAGTATCAGTCTAGACCTTTCTAGCAACCTCACTCTAATTTGAAATGTATATGCATCATGCTAAACCTAGTACAGATTGAGACGTCATTGACGTATCAACCCGCTTAAGATGAACCTTGTCTAAAGTCCGACGAGATTTCCATAATTCCAAAAGAACACCATCATATTATGTGCATTACTTGGAGAAAACGTGCCAACATGCTGATCATTATTGTGTAACTAGTCGAATCTGGAGGGGAAAAGGGCTAACCTTTGTTTGTTTGCAGAAAATGAAGCACGAAATCCCCAGGTTCGTTATGGTCCAAAATATCCCAACTTTGCTAATTGACTGGTGGAAAGACCTCGCACCTTGTGATAGGAATCATGTGAGGAGAGTGCTTGGTAACCTGCCATCTTTGCCGATCATTCGACCAAATAGGGAACTGATTGAGGCTGTTACTATGTTCTAGGATGAGAAAAAAAGCTATTTTTCGATTTGGCAATATAGAAATGACTCCTCTCCTGGAAGAAATAGGGGGTTTCGCCAAGTTACCATGGGATAGTCCAGGATTACTGGTACCCCAAAAATGCATGACTCCATGCGGTTTTCTAAAAATGTTGGGTTTTAAGAAGAATGATGATCTGCTCTGTCTAAAGAAATCATACATCCCTTTTGAGTTTCTCTACGAGCGTTATGCGCATAGAAAATCATATCGCCTTTGTCATGATGAGTTAGCCATTACCTCTTTGGGATGGGTGCATCGTCGAGTTTATATTTTCATTGTCTGCTTCTTGGAATTATTGATCTTTCCGATGCAAGGAGGAAGGATTCACACTCGCTTAGCCATGGTCGCCTGGGCCTTAATGGATTTCATCGAAGGACAAACTTATACTATTATCCCAATGGTCTTAGTTGAGATGTACCTTGCTCTGGATCGGTGCAAGCATGGGTTCAGACACTTTGAGGGTTGTAATCAATTGCTACAAATTTGGTTGCTGGAGCACTTTCAGAGGGGTGAGTATCGCCAACAGCTTCTGGGAAGGCCGCTGAATGACTACCTAGCCAATCATCACCCAAAGAAAATGACGTTTATTTTAGACAGGTTTGCAAAAGCCTGAAATGCTGCAGGCTGGGTGCGTTTCTTCAGCCATCTGACAGATGAGCAAGTGCATTGGATGTTTGAATGGTTTCCTAGTAGTGAGTTCATCATCAGATCAAAAGGAACTACTCACTTGGTACTGATCTGGCTGCGAGGCATCTACCCTTACGCTCCTATAAGGGTAATGAGGCAAGCTGGAAGGAAACAAGTCATACCTCGGGTTTCCAATATGGTTTAGTATAAGGCAGATTTCAAGGGAGATGTCATTCCATTCAAGTTCGAAGGGCAACACATGTGGAACCAAAAGATCATCATGGAATGAGAAAACTATTGAGCTAGACAGGTATCACGCCGACCATATGTACTACCATCTATCATGGCTGGAAGACGATATAGCTGAAGACGTCAAACCAAGAGTCAATCTGAAGGATAGAATCAAGATAAGGTGGCAGAGGCACATGTGAAGTACAAGAGGCTACGCAAAAGAGTGTTCAAGTCCAAAGCTAAGCCTCTAGAACAACATAAAGTGAACATGTAGGCATTAAGAGAATGGAAAGAAATCGCCACTAAGTCAACAAAGAGGTTGGAATACTTGGAGAAAGGATTGATGGAGCTAGAAGGGAAGATAAGGAAGAAACTTTGGGATTGTCAAGGCATGGACGACGATGAAGGCGGGAAGCTGGCAAAGGTTTATTTGCTACTGGACATGCACGATCTGGGAAACATGATTGATGGGGTAAAGAGAGCTAAGCATGGAGAAGGTCCTTCAGGGACCAAGTAGATTAGAAGATGATATTCCTTACTGCTTTCTAATTTAGATTAGATTTCGATGTAATAAGGCTTAATGCCGTTAGTGATTTTATTATTACTGTTGTCGATTTAGTAAAAGAATGTTTTGGCTTATTTTGCAGTAATGAAATGAAGCAAATGTTGGCATCAATTTTCTCCAAGTCTGTGTTGCTTAGGCCTGCCTCAGGCACAATGAGGTCCCCAAACTAGGACACGAATTATTGCATGACTTTTGTGATACATGTTTAAATATTGCAAACACTCTTTTACTTCGCCTTGCGGACTTAGCTACCTTTTATTTTTATTTCTTTGATTTATTTCCATTCCCAAAGGTTGGTTCGTGCATACTGGCATCATCAGCATACCACACTAGATCCAGAGGTCTTCCATCCCCTCCTCCACCTAAAGACCCAAAAAGCAAAGGCAAAGGCTAAGTGAAGATGGATGATTTAAGTGGTATCCGGAAAGATAAAGCTACTGCGGCAAAAAATATTGAAACTTCAGATGGTAGAAGCACTCCAGGACATAATGAGTTGGTCTTACTTTTGGAGCAGAAAATCCTGGAGCTACAGGGTGAGCTTGAACAAGTCCAAAGTCTGGCAAACCTTTCCCTTACTCTCAATGTTCCCGACATCAACCAGCAAAACCCAACCACTCAAAACCAAACACCACCACAAAACACACAAAACTAGAATCCACCACCTATAGCTCCAAATCCTCCCGCACTGCACCAGTATCATAATCTCGCGCCTCCCCAAAACTTTAACCCACCACCAGTGCAGACCCCTCAACAATACCACCATCATACCCAGCTCAATACCCGCAAATGACTACTTATCACACACCCAAAATGCACCACAACCTACTCCCGATCCCCAAAACTCAACCAATGATCACCCATATATCCAAGTTCCACGAACTCACCAAAGCAATCCGATATACGTGAAAACCTTATCCCATACCCTACAACAAACCCTATACATACCTGAGACGACTGAGAAGGACCTGCTCATTCGAAACATGGAAGAGGAACTCAAGAAACTGAAGGGGATAGTCCAGAGTGTTGAAGATGGGAAAGGCGTTGAAGGTTTAAACTATGAAGATTTGTGTATTCAGCCAGATGTAGAACTGCCGGAAGGTTACAAACCTCCCAAATTCGAGATGTTCGATGGCACTGGTGATCCGAAGGTGCATATGAGAATCTACTACGAAAAGCTCGTAGGAGTGGGTAAGAATGAATAAATCCGCATGAAACTGTTCATGCAAAACCTTTCAGGAGACGCTTTGTCTTGGTATATCAGCCAAAACCCGAAAAAGTGGGCAAATTGGGTAAGTATGGCGTCAGATTTCATGGATGGATTTAGGTTCAATACAGAGAACACGCCAGACATTTTCTATATTCAAAACCTCAAGAAGAAGCAGACAGAAACCTTCCACAAGTATGCTACTCATTGGAGATTAGAGGCCACAAAGGTAAGGCCAGCACTTGAGGAAGAACAAATGAACAAGTTCTTTGTTAGAGCTCAAGATCCGCAATATTATGAAAGGTTGATGGTCATTGAGAATCAGAAGTTCTTAGACATCATCTAGTTAGGGGAAATAATAGAAGAGGGAATCAAGAGTGGGATGGTGACTAATTTCGAGGCACTTCAAGCCACAAATAAAGCCTTGCAATCAGGAGGAACAAGCAATGAAGCTGCATCTAAGCCGCCTGTTGTTGAGATAGACACTGGTGATCTTTGGAGGAAAATACAAGCAAGGGAATACTCTATTGTTGACCACTTAAACTAGACTCCTGCCTAGATATCCATTTTATCACTATTGCAAAATTCAGACGCACACAAGAATGCCTTGATGAAAGTGTTAAGTAAAGCTTATGTACCCGCCGACATCACTAGTAGAGAGATGGCTAACATGTCAGACAGGTACTGGAGAGTCACAAAATTACTTTCCATGAAGATAAGTTACCGCCAGAAGGGTTGAGTCACAACAAAGCATTCACATCACAGTGTAATTGAGGACAAGTTCTTTGCTAGGGTCCTGATAGATGGAGGTTCGAGCTAGAACATATGCCCATTGACCACTCTGAAAAGATTAGGTAAAGGCATACATGAGATATAGATGGGAAGCATGAATGTGAAGGCGTTTGATGGATCTTAGAAAGCCACTATCGGGGAAATCAACCTTGATCTACAAATGGGCGCAACTTGGGTTGATGTAGAATTCCAAGTGCTAGATATATATATGCTACTTACAACCTGTTGTTGGGATAACCATGGATACATGCAGCTGGGGCAGTGGCTTCTACTCTGCACCAGGTTGTGAAGTTTGAGTAGAATCATCAGGAAGTGATCATTCATGGAGACGGAAGCAACCCTATCTACACCAACCAGACTATTCCAGTCATCAAAAATAGAAGGAAATTGCGCGGAGAAACATATCACCGCATTTAGCGGGTGAGCGCAATTGAAAAGGATCAATGGTGGAACAATAATATAGAAAGCATATTGTTGTGGACGGGATATGAACCAGGCAAGGGTCTTGGCCGAAAGCTTCAGGGGATCACAAAACCCATACAACCACAGTATCATGGCACGACCTTTAGACTCGAGTATGAATATACCATGCAAGAACATCAGGATTGGATACCACCATGGCGCACCAGTTACTATCCGCTGGAACAACCCATGCCACCTTTGCACCAGACATTCCGTGAAGCTGACATGATGTGGGGATCTGAGGAAGATGAGATTTTGGCCGGTATGAGGAAGCTATTTCTGGACGAAGAAGACATGGACTGCAGTGCAATTTTGGAGGAGGAGGAAGACCTTACCATTCATACAGTGGGAGAAGGAGTTGTTCTGAAGAATTGGATCACTACACCATCCCGGGCTTGCCGAGTACCTAGGTAGCCTGGTAAAATTAGCATGACTTGTTTTTAAATATTTTTTGAGCATTTAAGACATTTTCATCATTTTATTTTGAAATAATTACTCGAGCAATCAAGTCGTACTTGTTGACAGTTTTAAGCTTATTAATGCATTATTGCTTTTTGTATTTATTATTATCTTTCTACATTCTTTCAGCGTAATTATTACATATCCTGATGAACCTATGACTATGACATGTAATGAAACAATGCAACATAAGGACAATGATTCGAAAGATCTGGAAGATTATATAATACCTAAGGAAATTGTCAAAGAAGTAGAGAATTTTGAAAACAAACCAAGGTCTAATTTGGAGGAAACTGAGGCCGTTAACTTAGGGGATTTTGAAACAGTCAAAGAAACTCGCATAAGCATTCATCTATCACTGTCATAGAAGGAAGAGTATATTAGGTTTCTAAAAGAATATGAGGATATTTTGGCATGGTCCTACAACAATATGATTGTGTTAAGCACATCCATAGTAGCTCACAAGCTACCCGCCAATCCCATGTGTCCACTGGTAAAGCAGAAGCTTAGAAAGTTCAAGCCAGATATGAGTCTGAAGATAAAAGAGGAAATTACCAAGCAAATCATAGCCAAAGTTCTTCGAGTGGTCAAGTACCCGACTTGGTTAGCCAACACCGTGCCGGTTCCGAAGAAAAATGGGAAAGTTAGAGTATGTGTCGACTACTGAGATCCGAATAGGGCAAGTCCTAAGGATGATATTTCATTGCCTAACATACACATATTGATTGACAACTGTGCCAAGCATGAACTCCAATCCTTTGTGGATTGCTTCGCATGATATCACCAGATTTGGATGGACGAAGAGGATGCCGAAAAGACAACCTTTATCACACCATAGGGGATATATTGTTACAAAATGATGCCATTTGATTTGAAGTATGCTGGGGCCACCTAAATGAGGTCCATGACGACTATCTTCCACGACATGATACACAAGGAAATAGAGGTGCACGTGGATGATGTTATCATTAAATACAAAAGGAGTTCAGACCACATAGCAAACCTGAAGAAGTTTTTCGACCGAATTCAAAAATAAAATTTGAAGTTGAACCCAGCAAAATATGCCTTCGGAGTCCCTACTAGAAAGTTGCTAGGTTTCATCGTCAGCCGAGGTATTGAGTTAGACCCGTCAAAAGCCAAGGCTATCCAGGACTTGCCTCTGCCGAAGAACAAGAAGGATGTGATGAGTTTTCTAGGACGCCTCAATTATATCAGCCGCTCTATAGCACAATCAATGGTGATATGTGAGCAATCTTCAAGATGCTGAGGAAAGATGCTGCAACAAGCTGGACTGAAGAATGCCAGAAAGCCTTCGACAAAATCAAGGAGTATTTATCTAAACCCCCCGTGTTGGTCCCGCCAGAACCAGGAAGACCTCTGCTGCTTTATCTGTCTGTGTTGGATGGAGCCTTTGGCTGCATTCTGGGAACATGACGAAACTGGGAGGAAAGAGCAGGCGATATATTATCTGAGCAAGATGTTCACAACTTACGAGGCTTGGTATTCTCTGTTGGAACGCACCTGCTGTGCTTTGTCATGGATAGCCTAGAAGTTGAGACATTATTTCTGTGCGTACACTATATATCTCATATCAAGGATGGATCCACTAAAATACATCTTTCAGAAACCCATGCCTACGGGTAAGTAAGCAAAGTGACAAATATTGCTAAGTGAATTCGACATCATCTATGAGACTCAGAAGGCAGTCAAGGGGCAAGCATTGACTAATCACTTAGCGGAGAACCCCGTAGATGGAGAATACGAACCATTAAAGACGTATTTTCCCCACGAGGAAGTGTCTTTTGTAGGTGAAGATATTATTGAAGAATACGACGGTTGGAGGATGTTCTTCGATGGAGTAGCAAACTTCAAGGGAGTGGGCATCAGAGCTGTTGTAGTATCAGATTTCGGTCAACATTATCCAGTATCTGCAAAACTCAGGTTCCCGTGCACCAACAATATGGCGGAATATGAGGCCTGCATCTTGGGACTCAGGTTGGCCATTGACACGAACGTTCAGGATTTGCTGGTAATTAGAGATTCTGATCTGTTGGTACACCAGGTACTAGGAGAATGGGCTGCCAAGAACACTAAAATATTGCCATACTTGCACCGTGTACAAGAATTGATCAAGAGGTTCACAAAGATAGAATTCAAAGATGTTCCAAGGATCCAGAATGTGTTCACAGATGCATTAGCCACCTTGACTTCCAAGATATAACATCCAGACAAGAATTTCATCAATCCTATCCCAATAGGAATTCATAAGAAGCCAGCTTATTATGCTCATGTTGAAAAAGAGTTTGACAAAAATCCATGGTTCCACGATATCAAGGAATACTTGGAAAAGGGAGAATACCTAGAGAATGCTACACACACTCAGATGCGCACGCTTCAAAGATTGGCCAACCATTTCTTTCAAAGTGGAGGAATTCTGTATAGAAGGACTCCTTATTTGGGATTATTGCGATGTGTCGATGCCAAGGAGGCATCTAGATTGCTCGAAGAAATACATGCCGGAACTTGCGGACCTCACATGAATGGTTTCATTTTGTCCAAGAAGATATTAAGAGTAGGGTATTTCTGGATGACTATGGAGACAGACTACATCAAATATGCTCAAAAGTGTCACCGATGCCAGATACATGCTGATATGATATGAGTGCCACCTAATGAACTCAATGCAACGAGTTCACCTTGGCCTTTCTCTGCTTGGGGCATGGATGTCATCGGACCAATTGAACTTGCTACTTCAAACGGACACAGGTTCATTTTGGTGGCTATAGACTACTTCAGAAAATGGGTTGGATCCGCTTCCTATAAGGCTATGACTAAGAAGGTTGTAGCAGATTTTGTCCAGGATCGCATTGTTTGTCGATTAGGAGTACCTAAGTCAATCATTACTGACAATGCCGCCAATTTCAACAGTGACCTATGAAAGCTATGTGTGAAACATTCCAGATCAAGCATAGAAATTCTACAACATATAGGCCGCAAATAAATAGAGCCGCAGAAGCCGCCAACAAGAACATCAAGAAGATATTGAGGAAAATAGTGGACAACTACAAACAATAGCAAGAGAAGCTACCGTTTTCTTTACTCGAGTATCGTGCCATAGTTCGTACGTCAACTGGGGCAACTCCCTATCTACTGGTCTATGGTACTGAAGTCGTTATTCCCGCCGAAGTGGAGATTCCCTCCTTAAGAATCATACAAGAAGCCGAGCTCAGCGACATGGAAAGACGAAACTGATATGAACACTGGCTCTCGTTGATGATAAAAGAATGAACGCAATATGTCACGATAAACTCTACCAGAACAGAATGGCAAGGGCTTTCAACAAAAAGGTTAGATCGAGGCAATTCACACTGGGGAAATTGGTGTTGAAACGAATCTTCCCTTATCAAGATGAAGCGAATGGGAAATTCTCACCCAACTGGAAAGTCCCTTACATGTTTCACCGAGTACTGACAGGAGGATCACTTATACTTGCAGAGATGGATGGAGAGATATGGCCAAAACCTATCAACTCGGATGCAGTCAAGATATTATGTTTAAGATTATATTTGCACTTTCTACTTGATGTAACCTAAACTATGCTTGACTTGATTCCCGTTTAAGAGGGGATACGTAGGTAGCCCTGTGGGTTTGGTCATATCATAATAAGATCTTCATTCCCTTTATGGTCAGAAACTGGGGCAAGATCTTGAGTTTGTCAATGTCATCATGTCAAGGATTGCTAAGAAATGTATCGCCAGAAGTATGCATTTAAATTGGGGCAGAATTTTGAGGAGGGTCCTCAAAATTCCGAGCTGAGGAGGTTGCAATGTCTCAAAACATGTCACAGTCTCCGATCCAAACACTATTTGTTTTATGCATCATCACACATTTTGGACAAACTGCATTTTTATATAAACGATTTATCAAAAATGCATATTTTCGAAAATTTCATTTACTGTAGTAACCAGAAGTTACCTAGGGTAACTCAAACAAGACAAGGAGCAAAGGCAAAACGAAGAATCGGAGGCACGGACCAACCTCCCCCCCTTAAAACTCACGATTTTTGTTTGAATGCAGGCATGAGGGACATAATAAACACGTCCGTCATATATACACACACACACACACACACACACACACACACACACACACATATATATATATATATACATACATACAATAAGATCACTATCTTCACACCGACAGAAGTCGCCAACCATAAATGACCAACCTCCCCCCCTTAAAACTCATGATTTTTCTTTGAATGCAGGCATGAGGGACATAATAAACACGTCCGCATATATATATACATACATACATATATATATATATATACATACATACATACATACATATATATTATATATACATACATACATACATACATACATACATACATATAATAAGATCACTATCTTCACACCGACAGAAGTCGCCAAACATAAATGCATCAAGTTAAGACCACTTTTCCCTCTCACATTTGATTGTTGCTTTTCCTGCATAGGGCTAAGAACTGCCTTCATTACATTGCATAGGGGCTAAGCACTGCCCTCATCATTGAATAAGGCTAAACGTTGCCTTTATCTAAATGAGACTAAGCATTGTCTCTACTCCTTTTTTTTTGGGGTAAAATTAACAATCTATTTAACCAAACAAATTCAATACAAACCAGGAACTGCTAACCAGTTCCTTTGCTATGCCTGACAACTAATTACTCTATTATACCTGTACAAGGTTTTGATGACAACTATAACCTATACACATCCTAATGCCTATACAATCTGCAACATAGACAAAATAGATATTACATTTGACAGAACATATAAGCTAAACTTATCTATGGAATCCAGTTTAATGCCTCCAAATGCTTCTGCCAGCTGAGATATGAGTTGCCTCTGATGTGCATATGGATTGCAATTTCTCTACACATTATATCCGGGGACGAGCTGCCACTCTGAAATCTGATCTTGTTTCTATCTCGCAATATAAGATATACCATCATCCCAAAGACAGCTAAGACAATTGTCCTGAATCCTTTCTTTTTCCTAGCATAGGTTGTCACCCATTTCACCTCTTCGTGCCATGTATTTATCTGCCTAGGACAACCAAGCCAATTCAGTAGCCTTTGCCAGATATTCTTAGTGTAACCAAAACCAAAGAATAAATGTTCAAAGTGTTCATCATCTAGGCCACATAATACGCAAGCTTGAGGAACTTGAATGCCAATTTTTTGTAGCCTCTCAACAGTAGGTAGCCTAGCCTGTACAACTAGCCATAAGTTGAATTTATGTCTGGGATGTATATGTGGTAGTAAGATTAGGCTCTTCTAGTGCACCTTTTGGATTTGAGGGATCTGCATCTGATATAACTTCTTGATGCTGAATCTCCCATCAATGCTTTGCAATTGCATCAGTCTTGAAGTCAGGTCACCTTGTATGGTAGGCAGCTCAAAGATAAGCTTCCTAAGCTCAAGAATTTTCCTCACGACCCAGGCTGCATTCTTGGGTATGGACATATTATCCACAGTCTAGTTCTTGATGTAGTAAGCATGGATCCACCTGATCCAAAGGCAGTCCTTCTTCTTTGTGATAGCCCATAAGTGTTTTGCCACTGCTGCTTTATTCCAGTTGTATAGGTTTATAACAGTCAGTCCTCCAGCTGCTAGTGGCAAGCATATATTCTCCCAAGACACCAATGCTTTCCTAGAGATATCTACTTTTCATGTCCATAGGAATGTCCTGCATGTGGCTTCAATCATTTTCAACACCTTCTTTGGCAATAAAAATATTTGTGCGCAGTATGATTGTACACCAAAGATCACTAATTTTATGAGCTGCAATCTTCCCGAGTATGATAGCAGCTTTGATGTCCAACAACTTATCCTAGCAGTGATCTTTTCTACCAGGGGCCACCATTGGTTAATTGACAGCTTTCTTGATGCTAGTGGCACACCAAGATATTTGAATGGCAATATGCCCTCATAATATCCCAGCTCCTGCAAGATGTCCTCTTTCAGATATGCTGAAATGCCAGCAAGGTAAATGGAGCTCTTATCTGCATTTGCTTGTAGCCCTAAGGCCTTTGAGAACTTCATAAAAGCCTGTCGAAGCAGCCTAATAGAAGGGAGGTATGCCCTACAAAACATCAACAGATCATCAGCAAAACAAACATGGATCAATCCCAACTTTTTGCATCTAGGATGGAAGTGAAACTCCTTGTTCAAGGCCAACTGATCAAATTCCCTCTCTAGATATTCCATAGCAAGCACAAACAGGTAAGGGGACATAGGGTCACCTTGCCTTATTCTTCTTTGGCCTTTGAAAGGTTTAGTGAGGCCCCCATTCAGTGTTAAGGAATAAGTGACAGTTGTTATACATTCCACTATCCATTTGATAAACTTGTATGGGAATCCCAATTCAATCAGAAGTCTTTTCAGAAAATACCAATACAATGAGTCATAGGCCTTCCTAAGGTCAACCATAAGTACACACCTTGCTAAAATCCCCTTCTTGTTATAGCCTTTGAATAGGAGTGAACAATATATTATCAGTGATAATCCTTCCTTCAATGAAAGCTAATTAAGATCCTCCAACCAGATGACCAATCACTTTCTTAAGTCTCCCAGTGATCACTTTAGTAATGATCTTGTACATGGTTGTGCAGCATGCTATAGGCCTATAGTCCTTAACCTGAGTGGGGTTGGGGACTTTTGGAATCAGAGTGATAGCAGTACAATTTATGGTCTTGTTCATTTTTCCTGTTTGAAAGAATGCTAGTACATCGGCAAGCACATCACCTTTTACCTCCTCCCAATATGAAGAATTCAATTGGAAATCCATCAACACCGGGTGCTTTGTCAGTTTGTATGCTTTTAATAGCAGCAAATATTTCCTCTAGTATAAATTCCTTGATCAACTTAAGTTGTTGTATTCTTTTCATGCAGGACCCTTTCTTAATCACCTCAGAATTGGGGCAAGGGAGAATGTGTGATGACTCTCCCATCAGCTTCTTGAAAAAAGAGAGGAATTGTTCTTCTACCTGCTTTGGTTATGTGATCTTGATTCCAGCATCATTATGAATAGAGTTAATTGTAGTAGCACTAGTGCGCATCTTCCATTGAGCATGGAAGTATCTTGTATTAGCATCTTCATACTGTATCCATGTGGCTCAAGATTTCTGCCTTAGAACCTATTCCTCCACATTGCTCCACCTTTCCGCTTTTATTAACGCTGCTTTCTCCTGTTCAATAAAGATCTGGCATAATGTTTGTAGGGAGATATTGGATTGAGCTAATTCCAATTTATGCTTGGCTTGATTCAGCTTTTGTTGATAGGAGGCCATGTAAGTGTTTAGATCCCTCGATGCCTCCTTTAACCTCTTAAGTTTCTGCCATGTTTTGGACATCCATACATCTCTGTAATCCTGTGCCCACACTTCTTTCACAATCCCTGCAAAATCTGGGTGGTGTAATACTGTTTGATATAGCTTGAAGGGTCTAGGATTCAAATTTTGTTGTTGTACTGCAAAATTGCATTTTAGCAAGATTGGTGAATGGTCTGAAACTCTAGGATTCAAATGTGCTACTTCAATATGGCCATAGTTCATTAGCCAATTGTAATTTCCAAAGGCCCAGTCAATCTTGGTGTATACTCTTGCATTGTCATCTCTTTTGTTACACCATGTGTAATACCATCCTGTGCTCTTTAAGGGAGTAAATTGCAGTCGATGCAATAGTTCCTTGAAGCCCTGGGCCTCTACTTGTGTTATAGGGGCCCCATCCTATTCTCTGTGTGAAGCACATTGTTAGAATCACCACATACCAACCATTCAGTTGTAATGTGAGATCCTATAGAAACAACCTTATCCCATAATTGTTGTCTTTGCATCAAGTCATTACTTGCATAAATCACAGTGAGAAGCAACCTTGTTTGACAAGTGGATTCCTCCACTTCACAATGGATGAACTGAGCATTTACCTCTAATATTTGAAGTTGTATATGAGGTTTCCACAGTAACCAAATACGACCATTATATGCATTATCATAGTTGTATTTGGCTTGCCAGTCCTTAGCTATCTTTTGTGTGATCCTCCTAGATTTATTTACTTTTACTCTTGTCTCAACTATCCCCATAACTTCTATTTTGTACTTCTTCAGAAAGAGAGTCATCTTCTTCTGTTTAAAGGGCTTATTAAGCCCTCTAATGTTCCAAGTACTTATAATCATGGAGGTTTACGGTGATCTGTACCACCCTCCCCTACATCAGGTGATGTATGTCCTTGAGTCAGTACCTCAAATCTATTGTTAGTTCCCAACTGGCTAGTGGAACAACTAGCTATAGTTCGTTGTGGCTGATCAATCATTCCACCATCATCAATTCTCTTACCTTGACTTTGACCCTTCTTTCCTCACAGGTGCTACCAACGCTGGGAATTCCTCCTTTTCCAATGTAGCAATAGTCTCCTGTGGTTCAGCGGTAGTTTTCTGTGTTATAGAAGTAGTTGGATCAGTGGTAGTGCTAATCTGGTCTTTTGCCACCCATTTAGTCACCACCTTCCTCCTCTTCCTACCTCTTCTATTCTTCCTTGTTTGATCAACAAAACCATCATTTTCCTCTTGGGTCTTTCTCTGTCTGCATTCCTCAGTAGTGTGACCAACTTTAGCACAATCAGTACAATACTTTGGCTTCCAATCATACTCTATACTCTGGTGGAGAACCCCTACTGGAGTATGGAGTTTAAGAGCATTTAGCAGTGGGTGAGATATGTCTGTCTCTACTAGTACTCTAGCATATGATATACGATCCATCTCTGCTATAAACAGGTCAGTGTACATAGGTTTACCCACCACACTAGCCAGCTTACTCAAAGCTTCTGTAGACCATTAGCCAACAGGTAAACTAGGAAATCTCACCCATAAAGGAATTACAGTTAGACATTCAAGATCAAACATAAAATCAATCGACCAATTCTTCAAGATGAAATGCTTGTTATGGAATTATAAGGACCATATTGCATGACTTGATCCCTATCACTCGCAGAATCAAACCTAAATATGTAATAGCCATCGTCATGATATAGGATTTTAGGTTTGATAACAAAATTCTACACATTCTCCACATAATTCTCCATGGATTTGAAAAATGGAGTATCACCAAGAACATACCCTATAAGAGAAGTACACCAATATTCCTGTTGTTCCTTAATGTCCTCCTCAACAATCGTAACTACAAATGTATCACCATGCAAATCTGGAGGAATGTAGGTAAGGGCCTTACCTACTTGTGAGCTTTGATTCCTCTGGTAGGGTTTCTCCTCCGTTGGTGGAGATTACTATTCCTCCATCGCAAGGGCCTTTTGTAGCACTAGGAATTGGTAATGTAGACTTAACTAGGTCAAAAAAATAAAGTCAATGGGGAACCTCTAACCTCATTCTTCTCGCAGCACACTTCCCAGCTGGATTGAGATGATTCTCACTCTTCTCCTCATCTTCTGGTTCCTCACGTATAGGTTGAAATTGTAGCGGTAGGAAGCTACCAAAAGTGAGTGGTCTTACTTGTGATTGTATGGAATTTGCCGATGTTTCTATAGCCAAAGTCACCGGTGATGGTAAGGTACTGGTGGCCGGCATTTCACACTACTCGTGCACATTAGTAGGACTCGCTTAATGTGCGCCGAGAGGAAAACATGCTAGCCCTCACCATTGCATAAGGCTAAGCATTGCCTTTCCTTGCAGGAAACTAAGCATTGTCTCCACTCCTTACATAGGGCAAAACACCGCCCTCACCATTGCATAAGGGAAAGCATTGCCTTTACTTGCATGAGACTAAGCATTGTCTCCACTCCTTTCATAGGGGTAAGCACTTCCCTTTGCATACTGCATAAGGCAAAGCACTGCCTTTCCTTGCATGAGACTAAGCATTGTCTCCACTCCTTGCATAGGCTAAACACTACCCTCTACATACTGCATAAGGCAAAGCACTGCCTTTCCTTGCATGAGACTAAGCATTGTCTCCACTCCTTGCATAGGCTAAACACTACCCTCTACATACTGCATAAGGCAAAGCACTGCCTTTCCTTGCATGATACTAAATACTGCCCTCTACATATTGCATAAGGCAAAGCACTGCATTTCCTTGCGTGAGACTAAGCATTGTCTCCACTCATTGCATAGGGCTAAACATTGCCGTCTACATACTACATAAGGCAAAGCACTGCCTTTCCTTGCATGATACTAAACACTGTCTCCATTCCTTGCATGAGGCTAAGCACTGCCTCCATATTGCATAAGGCTAAGCACTGCCTTTCCTTGCATTTAGACTAAGCATTGTCTCCACTCCTTGCATCGGGCTAAGCACTGCCCTCATCTTATACAAGACTAAGCCTTGTCTTCTTTCGTTCTTGCATATGACTAAGCATTACCTGTTTCCTCTATCAAATGATCGATATCACCACATCTTTGCATTTCATAAGCTGAAACATCGCCATATTGTCCGAAGGAGTCATAGTCTAAGGGCATCATTCTCATAGCCCGAAGACATCGTACCATGGCCGGAGGATCTCTCGAAATTGCATATCATTATTCAAAGGCGTCATAGTCTAGAGGCACCATCCTTATGGCCTGAGGACACCATTCCATGGCCTGCAAATCCCTTATCATATGCTTCATGCCCCAGGACGTCATGGTCTAAGGACATCATCCTCATCGTTCGAAAGACGACTCTCATTGTCCGAAGGGAATTTGCATCATGTTTAAATTTTCGCAATAACTATATATATTCGCGTGCATCATGTTTTAAGTGTTACAGCTAACTCGGGAGATAACCATTCTACAAACAGGAGCAATTCTCGCTCCGATTTCCGTTCACAACATTCACATCTTCTGACTATCCCAAATGCAACCGACAATCAACAATTACTTACCTTTTATCCCATAACCACTCGATATTTGCCTTATCATCTATATCGTTCAAATTTGCATTCATAGCTCTACCTGAAATTATCTGTTATTTACGACACTATCACATCCAAAAGATCCTTTTCAAAACACACGACCACTCTTATAACAACTCCATCGGTTGCGTTCGCAGTTGGATCCAGAACTACACACGACCTAATTCCCATAACACCAGGGATATGTAGGCAACTCAAGAACCAGGGTTCAACCCCTATTTTTTTTCAAAAACGCATCATCCTCCGCTCATTTCAGACAAATTATTCACATTTTCTTTACCCGACAACTCTTTCATCATTTCCGGGTAAAGAGGGGCTGTTGTTGATACCTAATTTTGCCCTCATATTCTTATAAATATCTTATATACTTTCAAAATATTTTTTTTTATTATTACCTAATTTACAAGGGTCATATAAATATTTTCTATAATTTTTCATAATTTTTAAAGCTTTAAAATTAATTTTCTTGCATTTAAATTATTCAAATATATATTAATTACTCTTTGAAATTACTTTGTAATGACTTAATCATTCAAATTCGTTATTTACATCTATATAAATGTTTTATAATATTTTACTTCATTTAATTATCTTTGCATTTTTGAGCTATTTACATAATTTTGCAATAATAGCCTATATTCTATGCATAATTATATTTGTTACATTGTTTACACCAAAATAGAATTTTATATTTTTATTACATTAAGCTATTATTTTTGATCATTTTACTGCATAAGTAATATTTTATTATTTATAAATTACTTTTTATAAACTATTTTAAATAATTTTCGTGTATCTAATTTTATAACCCAATATAGGGATAATTTTCGGACCAGACCAGGCCCAAACACTTAGCTCATTTCATTTTCACTCTTCAGCAGTCCAAACCAAACAATCAATTGACTTAACCCGATCGAAACCCATCTCCTTGACCCGCCCCAACTTCTTTTAATCTTGGCCGTTGATCTATTAAGACCAAAAGCCCACAATAAACCAACCCTTTTCCTTATATCCCACAACCAAACCCTAGAGACCATTCTCCCAAACCGACCGCCTTTGAATTCTCTCATATCTCCACTCCTACATTAAACCCTAGCCGCCTCCTACCAAATCCCTCAAAACCCGGCTAAATCATGAAATTCTTTCATGATCTGCTTACCTTATTTGCACTACCGTTATCATTCATACACTCATGGTATTACTTAGTACTTGCCCAAGTTTGGCAAGTATTACCTCTCCGAATCGAATGCAATCATCCTCAACCTACAAGATTCAGAAAAAAAATCCGTCTGTATACACTCTTAACAAAGTCGTATGGGTCCGATTAACCGAGATTCTTGGCTAATTTTTGACTACTTGTCAAACTATTTGTTCGATTTTTACCTATTCTTATTCGGAATAGGCTATGCATGTGATTTTTCTTTTCCCTGCTTGAACCTGATTGATTTTCTTTCCTTGTTTGTCTGCTTAATCGACTACGATATAAACCCCTCCCCTCATTCCCTTTAAACAGACCTTAACAATCACTATTATTCTCTCACCCTCACTCATTATATTCTGAAACTTGAGATCTTGGCTGGCTTAAAGCCAAGGCCATTAGAGTTCAACTGTGTTCTCTTCTCAGTGCGAGCACTGCCCGTGTTTCACTCAAAACCCTTGGGAACTCTGATGCGTTGGGATTTTGGGGATTCTTCTACTCTTTGTTACTATTAATTCAATTACTATAGGAACTTGCTCTTCTCATTTTCTTGTTCATTAATTTGTAATAGTAAGTAACTTTGACTCTCGTAATTTCATTTTCTTGTGCTTGTGTTCATGCTTTGTACATCGATGTCGCTTAAGCTTCGATGAACTAATATGCTACTATATTGTCACTGTTTGTGGCCCTCTCTACTTTGAACTTATCTTGTAGCCTTGTGTTTCCTAGCATCAGAACTTGCCTAAAGCTCTAAATTTTGATGTATGTCCATGACCTCTGACTGTTTTAAGCCGGCTTAGCCTTGTGTGTTTTTGTATAGCTGAATGCTATTCTGCTGCTTGTGAGGACTTCATCTCCCTGCTTGTTTTAGATTCTTGTGATAGACTAATTCACGCCCTGAATTTGTTCTATTGTATTATTTCCTATTGAGTCATTCTTGTACAAATTGTTAACTTCTTTATGGTTGATCTATGCTCGTGTAATTTCAAAATGCCAGTATTGCCTGAACTTCTGAACCAGCATAACATGTTTTCTGGCTATTTGTAAACTATAATGTATGCTCTTGACTTGTTCAAGTCAGTGTTCCTCAAATATTTTCTAAGACTTCAATACAAAGCCTTTTCTTCTATATATGCTTAACTGGTATAAGTCTTGATGCCTATCTATCCTGTTAATCTTGGTAATGTTTCTGAACTTTGGTATTACGACTTATGCTCAGCATGTTATGTTTTCCCATGCTGAATTAGGTGATTTCTTGTCAACCATTGTAGATTATGCCTACTATCCTATTTGTTATGCTCATACCATCACTAGGCTCCCATGTCAGGACTTCTATGTGAAGACTGCCATTTCGCTTGTTCCCGTCTTTGATTCTGCTAGACCTTCATGTCAAAACTCTTATGTCTAAAGTCCTTTAGGCTAATTCTGGATCATGCTTTACTTTGCAACTCTCTTTGGAATGGTTTACTATCCTTTGGTGGTCAATCCTGTCGCTCTTAAACTTTCTTTCTGGAATTATAAGCCTCAACTTGCCTCATATGTGTCTTGTGTGCCCTTCCAATTTAGCCTGACCCTGTCTATATGTCTTGGCTAGAGTTGCTGATAGCTATAACTTTAATAATTAAGTGTTTAAGTTGTTTAGTTAAATTTTATAAATATTTTGTCACGGTATGGCTGAATTTGGCATCCATTTGGGTAAGTAAGTTATTCGTTTGGGCCTGATATGTTGGACCTGCTTTGGTACTGGAAGTCTGAAATGCACTGTCCGCATCTGGAGTTTGGGCCTGCAGTCCATATGAAGTTCTAAGCCTATTTGAAGGCCTAGATGTGTTACTGGGTTATTCTATATTCGTATTTGGCTTGTAATCATTCAATATGGTCTGTAATAACTTGTATAACTGAATGGTAGGGAAATTAATGAAAAAAAAGGGCTGGGGTATTCTAATGCTTGCATAAAAGGGTGGAAAACATGCCTATAGGGTCTATGTGCTATTACGTTCAGCATACCTTACTTCGTTTAGTGTGTTGCACACTAATAAGAATCATGCCTATAGGAATCACGCACACACTTCACTTAACTTGTCAAAATATGCTGGCTCAAGTAATTGCTATACTTGTTTCCATGTTTACTACTCAACGCTTTATATAGCATGCCTATAGAATACGATAATACATGCCTTCACTAATCTAGATATAATGACTATAAGGTCTTAATAATTGATCAGCTGCTTTCTGTTAATTTTATACTGCTTCACTTAGATGACATGCCTATAAAGATAAAGTGTTATAAAACCAAGTCTAATTGTCATCCTGCCTATAGGATGTTATCATTCCAATGAGAAACTATTCCTCGACGCTGCTAATCATGTGTTTCCAAGCGACTTCACTGCCTTATTATGCAACTATTAGATATCTTTCCTATAGGACACTGTCATCTGCCTAAGAAGCATGTCCATAAAATCAGCATTGGTAATTGGGAGTTATGGGATCATTTCACTACCTTATTATGCAAACAATTAGATATCATGCCTATAGGACTTGTAACGCTTTAATTTGCCTATACGTTAGTCCAGAAGCTGCAATCTGTTTGCGTGCCTTTGTGCAGTCCTATTTGTTTTGAATGTGCAATTAGTTTTACCATTTTGAGCAACCTAAGTAAAATCTAGAACCACCTAATAATAGGTCCAAAGCTTCCTGGACCACGTGCATGTGACAGGTAATGCACACATAGGATACAGTTTAGAATTGAATTAGAGCGCCTTTAAGTAAAAACTTCGACATAGTAATTGGGTAGCAGAAGATGATAGTCTGTGCCTACTAAATAATATGAGCAACTCCTACGTCAAGAGAGTTGCGGAGTATTATTTACGTTGCACGGGGTGATCCTTTAGGCTAAAAAACTTAGGACCTCCCTTTCTTTATATGCTTTATGTTCGCATTTAGTCATTAGTCATAGATCAACACAATTGTACTCCTTGTGATTTTTTAAAGACTTGTATCAATTAGTCATATAATTCATTCTTATGTTATAATAGAGCTTTCAACTTCTACTTCTTTCTTTGCTTATTTGATCACCTAGTTTAATTATCTAATCCACATAGTTTAAATTTTGGCCGGGAACAACAGTTGCGGACTTCGAAGAGTGTCTCACTCCTTCTTTTTGAGGTAATTTAAGCCCTTACCCGATCTTTGGTGGTGTTGATTAGTCAAACGGAGTTATTTGCAAATAGGTGCCCTAATGCACCTTAAAAATTGTTAGGTGGCGACTTTGCTCTTTTAATACCCATTTAAAAGAGTTGTCACACGTCGAAACCCGCTTTCACGAGAAAATAGGGCGCGACATACATTACTGCAATTAAGCCAAATAACTCAACAGCAAGAACGACCACTGTGGGTCCCAATAATACCAGCATATAGCCTAAACATGATTTCTAACATAATTCACAGCTCAAGTGCTCTAACACATAGGATACAGTAATAATATTCAGATAAGATAGCTGCACAGTTCCACGAAATTGACTAAATCACAATTACTATAGTGCACGCCCACACACCCGTCACCTAGCATGCGCGTCACCTCAACACCAATCACATAACACATAATTTTAGGGATTCATGCTCTCAGAACTAAGTTTAGAAGTGTTATTTACCTCAAACCGTGCAAATCTCTACTCTAACAGGCCCTTGCCTCGCGAATAGACCTCTGAATACCTTGAATATAGCCACAAACAATTCGATATAATCAACTCAAGCTATAGGAATCAATTCCATATGAAAATGCCAAGTTCTAAATCAAAAGTCAAAAAGTCAACTCAAAAGTCAATCTTGGGCCCACGTCTTGGAATCCAATAAAAGTTACAAAATCCGAATAACCATTCAACCACGAGTCCAACCATAGCAAAATTACTCAAATCCGACACCAAAATCCCGCTCAAATCCCCAAAATTCGGCCTAAGAAGTTTTCTCCATTTTTTCCAAATTTTTTAACCCAAATCACTAATTAAATGATGAAATCAATGATATATTCATGTAATTTAACCAAACCAAGTTAGAATTACTTACCCCAATCACTCCCTTGCAAATCTCTCCAAGAATCGCCTCAATTCGAACTCCCAAAATCAAATTGTGAAATAAACTCAAACCCTCATTTTTTAGACTTTAAATTCTGCCAAGAAGTCCCTTCTTCGCGATCACGTAAAATGCTTCGGGATTGCGAAGTACAAGTTTAGCTACCCAGAACTTTACTCTACGAGAACGCATAAACAGCCACGCGAACGCGATACACGGCTTCCTCAGACCTACGCAATCGTGAACTACCTCACGCGTTCGTGATGAACAATGCACGTGAATCCTCGCCTTGCCTTTCCTCTACGCGAACGCGAGCTCAGCCACGCGTTCACGATTCATAGCCTCACTAACCTACGCAATCGCAGACCTTAACTCGCGAATGTGTAGAACAAAAATCTTAGCTTCCCAAATAAGCTTACGCGGTCGCGGACCTTTCCACGCGATAGCGTATAAGAAAACCAGACCTGGATACCAGAAAACTACGACAGACTTCAGCCATTTCTCCAAGTCAAATTCCACTTCGATATGCATCTGAAATCCACCCGAGGCCCCCGGGACCTCAACCAAACATACTAACAAGTCCTAAAACTTCATATGAACTCGCTCGAAGCATCAAATCACATCAAACAATGTTAAAATCATGAATTGTGCATCGATTCAAGCCTAATGAACTTATGCATTTTTAACTTCTACATTCGACGCCGAAACCTATCAAACTAACTTCAATTGACCTCAAATTTTGCACACAAGTCATAAATGACACAAGAGACCTATTTCAACTTCCGGAACCAAAATCCGAGCCCGTAACTACAAAGTCAACTCTCGATCAAACTTCTCAATTTCCAAAACTTCTAATTGTTCAACTTTCGTCATTTTAAGCCAAAATCAAATACGGACCTCCAAATCACTATCCGGACACACTCTTAACTCCAATATCACCCAACAGAGCTATCAGAACCATCAAAACTTTATTTCGGAGTAGTTTACACATAAGTCAATATCCGCTCAACCTTTTCAACTTAAACTTCCAACCTTGAGACTAAGTGTCTCAACTCATTCTGAAACATCCCCGGCCAAACCAACTACCCTGGCAAGTCACATAACAACAATTGAGTATAGAATAAGCAGCAAATGGAGGAAAACGGGGCTCAAAACGATCGGTCGGATCATTACATCGGCGAGGTTTAAATAGATTAGGAATTTTTTTTCTTAAATGTAATGCGTTAAGAATAACCAAAATATGTGCCTACGCTTTTTTGTGCTACCAATAAGTCTACTTATTGTTTTTCTAAAAAAACAAGATTTTATTATAAATTTTAAATTAGAATTTCTAAAGTAATATTATATTTTAAACAATAAAATATAAAAATTTGTGTTACAAGAAGTCCCGGGCTTTGGGTCTTATATCGTATTTTCTAAATACATTTTTGTTAGTGTGAGTCTGATATATATATATATATAGGCTCATCCAGAAGACACCGCCTCATTCTTAATGCTCAATCGTCAGTCCAAAATTGACTACTCTGTCCAAAACAATGTCAACCTTTCCATTGGATGTTGTGGCCGAAATCCTCTGTCGACTACCCCTTGATTGTGTGTTACGTTGTAGGTGCGAATCAAGATTTTGGCGGGCTCTCATTGATAGTGCGGAGTTTGCAAAATTGATTGTCAAGTATTCAGTGAAAACCAATTCTAACGTTGGGGTGATGTTGGGAAAGGTCGACTATTTTGGATATGGAAAGCGTTGCTTTTACTCTCTAGACTTTGACTCTCAACTCCCGAGTTGTTACTCCCAAATAATTGAACAACCCTTTGATGTCTTGTGAAATTAACACCAAGATACTTGGTTCTTGCAATGGATTGTTGTTGATATCAAATACTGTGGATGAAATTGCCTTATGGAACCCTTCAACGGGAAAATACAAGAAGATACCAGTTGTGGGGATTACTGAAAACCATGTCCATGTGCATGTCAATTTTGGTTTTGGGTATGATGTTACCAATGATGACTATAAGGTTGTTAGAATTGTGCAGTTTCCGGGAACTGAAAAAGGTCCTTTTCACTGTGATGTTAAGGTTTTCAGTTTGAGATCAAGTTGTCAGAGACGGGTTGAAGAAGAAGTTCCTTATTACCTCCGATATGAAGATCAACCAGGTACGTACCTACTAGAAATCCGGGAAAAAAATCAAAATTTAGCGACCAACGTTGGTCTGTAAAGAAAAGCGACCAACGTTGGTTGCTAAACTGGTGAAAATAATAAAATAATAATTTTAAATACATTAGCGACCAAGGTTGGTCGCTATTTGGTCGCTAATTTCGTCAAACTGTTGACCGAACTGGTCAGACTTGGAGGGCATGTTCAATGCAGATGGATGAATCCCTTTTAGAGGTAATATTATATGTTTGATGGATTTTTTAGTTTAGTTATTTTAATGTTCTTGACTAACCTGAAATTATGTAGGACAATTGGCAAATGCAAATAATTTGTTAAGCAGAGAAATAGGATTGAAGGATCTATATGTGAAGCTTATCTTGTAAAGGAAACTGTTCATTTTTGCTCTTATTATTTTGAGAGTAATGTGCCATGTGCTAGGAATAGGCCAAACAGGCACACGGTCGACCTTAGGAATGATCCATTATATCCGCCTATGTCCATATTCAATCAACCAGGCCGATGTTCTAAGGATGTTAGAAAGAGAAGTTTGAGTGATATGGAGTTCAAGTCAGCTACACTTCACGTGTTGCTAAATTGTCCCGAAGTTGTACCATTTCTCAAGTAAATTAAACGGGGATCAGAGCAGGTCTCAACGAGCCTTTTCTACTATGCTTTCTTCCAGTAATGGGGAATTGATTTAGTAGTTATCAAAATATAAAATTACTGTGATTACATCTCAATGCAACTACTAAAAATATTTGATTTGTAACAGTCACTTCATGGGCTAATTTGGCCATGATGCTGTATATACGAGATTTGATACGTGGTTCAAACAATTTGTAAGTTTCTCCTTAAAATATTCTAACACTATGTAGATAAACAATGTTTGGAAGTTATGCTAACTTATGAATTTTTTTAACAATATGTAGGTAAATGATCCAAATAATGGTGTAAATCAATTTTTGAAAGATATATCTTGGGGACCTGGGGTTGAGGTCAGAACAATGTCTAAGTACGTTGTGAATGGTTATAAGTTTCATACCGAGTGTTGCTCTAAAAATAAAAATAGCAACAATGGTGGGGTGTGAGTTCAAGGTGGTGATGTCAACCAAGATGGAGATATTGATTATTATGGTGTACTCAAAGAAATAATAGAACTAGAATATACAGGTTGGCCATATAAGAAATTGATACTCTTTAGATGCAAGTGGTTTGACCCACATCCAACAAGAGATACAAGAGTACATAATCAATACAACATAATTGAGGTTAATCATACGAGGGAGATCGCTACGATCCTTTTATAATTGCACATAATGTTAGGCAAGTGTATTATGCTCCTTATCCATTGCGGCGGAATAAGTCCGATTGGTGGGTTGTAATAAAAACTAAGCCTGTGGGTAGGGTGGAAGTCGAGAATGTGTTAGATGTTGCATATCAAAACGATATCTCCACTGCTGACCAAATAGTGGACGAAGTTTTAGAAAATGATTTGGAACATCCTGAACACATATTGGAAGAAGTTGATATAAATGAAGTAACAATTACAGAAAACGAGGAAGAAGAATCAACTGATGAAGCTCAAACTAGTGAGGAAGAAGAATTCTCGGACGAGGAACTATACGTCGATGAGCTTTAAAAAGTTGGTTTCTTTAACAACTCTCTTTTATAGCTAGTTTCTTTATATGTTTCAATCTAAATATGTATTATATTATGCATATGACAGGCAAGGGGTCGAGGTAACAATGATTCTACCAGTTCTCGGGGTCGAGAAAAGGCTAGGAAACCAAAGAGGAGGGTAGAAGATAATACTCCATCTTGTCCTACCGTTTCAGAGATGCCTACGTCTATGCCTATGTCTTTGCCTCCACCCCAGGGCTATTCTGAGCTGCCACAACATCACCAGCCCTGCACCTTCGTGCAGACACTAGGTCTTTCGTCACAAGGCCATAGGACTGTACGTCCGACATACAGTCCAACTGCCGCACAGCCACGTGGATCTCAGCCATCTGCATCGCATGGACCGCATCGATCCATGTCACATCCACATGGATCACAGGCATCAGTGTCACAGCCACTCGGGTCACAGCTATCAGTGTCACGTCCCCTTGCGGCCCATACAGCTATGTCGCAGTCACAGGGCTCGCAGCCATCTTCATTTGGGACTCCATCTATTACAGGCCTTGCGAGACACTAGCTCTGACCCCCCTACACCTTCCACACATGCCTCTGATATACATGCTTCGGACGGTGATAGTGATGATGACGAGGAGGTGCATCGTGATCAATATGGTAGGATCATCATAGTCCCTGAGGGTGATGGGTAAGAGTTATTAGTTATTTTTACATTTATTGTTTTGTACAATTTTACTAAGATATTAATGTGTTTTTTTTAATTAAATTGCAGGTTCATCCCTAGTAATATTATTACAAGGATAATCACCCAAGCCACCAGAAAGCTATTAGATGGCCCTTATGTGACTTGGAGTGATATCCCATTCTCGCTGAAGGAGCAAATTTTCAATGAATTTAAGGTATAAATGTTCTTTTAAGCAGTACAATTATTTATATTTATGATATTTCCATCTAAATATGTATTGTAGAATATAGCTTGTATATATA
>MCJB01011774.1:112089-128567 GCA_002018475.1 Nicotiana obtusifolia
AAGAAGAAAAAGATGGATGAAGAAAGGTGGGTCGAGGGCCGAGCCTCGACTGTACATGTAAGTTTTCAATTTTCATCAAGTATTTTGATTTACTTTTATATAAATTTTGAAATACTAATTCAATGTAATTTTTCTTATAGGGCCGCTTCACAGCTGAAGTGGAGGAATTCATATGCAGTCATCCACCTAATGAGTCGGGCGACCCAATCCAACCTTGGGACGAGGATGCTGAAAGACTATGGACGCAGGCTGCTGGCGGTCCAAAATGGGGGAAGGTATACGGGCTTCCTACTAAGAAATTTCATCGCTATAAGTGTGGAATGCAAGGAATAGGGACTTCCGCGCAAGCCGAGCAACTTGATGGGGAGGGCCTCTCCTCTATGCGGGAGACTGTGGCAAAGCTCACATCCGAGCTAGAAGCCACCAAGGAAAGAGAAAAGATTATACAGGCTCAGTATGTTGGCATACAAGAGCAGCTCAAATCTCTCTTGGCTTCTGGCAGTTTTCCGATTCCTCGGTCTCGTGAGTCATCACCAGAGGCTCGCCTTCCCCGTGCTAGTTCCTCCCGTCCTATCATTCTTCCCGTCCTAGACAACTACACCCTTCTCCATACCATCTTCGTGATGAAACTTTATCAGACGATGACGATAATGATGTACAAAATAATCCTTGACTTGTAATAACAGTTAACTTAGTTTGGTTAGCTTAATATATTAGTTCTATTGAACTTTATAGTTTGTTAATTTTAATGTTGTTGTTGTTGTTTGTTGTTGTTGTTGTTGTTGTTGTTGTTTATTGTTGTTTGTTGTTGTTGTTGTTGTTGTTGTTTATTGTTGTTGTTGTTGTTGTTGTTGGCATAAAATGCCTGTTTAGGAATTTGGTAAGCTGGCAGGCGGTGTAGCTGCCAAAACAGGCAATTTCTGCCAAAAATATACCAAGAAAAGCGACCAACGGTGGTCGCTAGTTGGTCGTTTTTCCCTTTAAAAAAAAAAATTTCTGGGAAATAGAGACCAACTTTGGTCGCTATTTAACCTAGATTTATCAAAAGCAACCAACTTTGGTCGCCATTCAATTTAAAAAAAATAATTTCTGCAAATATAGCGACCAAAGTTCGTCGCTTATAATTAAAAAAAAATTAATTCTTGCAAATAGCGACCAACTTTGGTCTCTTAATTTAAAAAAAATCAAAAAAATTAATTATATAGCGAATTTTTCAGATTATAATAAATAAATAAAAACGTAATTTACATTTGGAGACCAACTTTGGTCGCCAATATTATATTATTAAAATATTAATAGCGACCAAAGTTGGTCGCTATTTTCTTTACCCGGAATATTTGGTCCTTTTACCTTAGAGATTAGCGATCAACTTTGGTCCCTAGGGTAAAGTGACCAGCTTAATATCGACCAAGCCTGTTTGGTCGCTTTTCGGTCGCTTTTTGGCCAATAAGCGACCAACTTTGGTCGCTTTTCGTGGTCGCTTTTTTCTGGATTTTTAGTAAGGTACATACTTTAATGGTTCATTGCATTGGATTGCTAGTGCTAAGATGGAGAGACCTGCGAGTAAATTAGAACCACTGATTGTTGCTTTTGACCTTGGAACTGAAAAGTGGGGACTCGTACCGTTATACTGGTACGGGTTTCATTGTGAGGTTGGTCGTATTCTCTTTGCACGTATAAAACCTACTTTACAGATGATTGGGGAAATGCGGACTTGTTTTGGACCATGTGGACATATGGGTAATGAAGGAATATGGAATTAGGGGTTCGTGGGCTATGGTTATATCACTTGAACAGCCAGATAAGTATATTGGTGGTCCCACTTGCAAATTCTAAGAGTGGAGAGTAAGTTCTTGTGGAACAAGATAATAGGCGATTCCTATGGACTAGTATTGAGGGGGACTCCATAAAGATTGTTGATACTGAAATTGGGAAGTTACGAGGCTTTCTACATTTCAATAGTTATATTTATTTGGGAAGCCTCGTTAAGCTTACTTCCAATAGTGATCTGAAGAAACAGTTAAATCAAGATAAAGGAGGAAACAAGAAAGCGCGGTTGGTCATTCAGTTAATTTGTGGTTATGTGGTAGCCTTCTTTCTTTTATGTAGAGCTTTTAAAATCACTAGTTTCGATAACAGGGCACTATTGTTAACATTTAGGTGAAGTGGAGAGTCCATATTATTTTCTATGCAACAGGGAGATTGCTTATACAAGTTATGTTTTGTATGTGCTTCCTTTCTTTGCTAAATTTTCTATTTTGTCCTTAACTTGATAGGGGAGATGATTTCCCTTCAAGGGGGTTCAAGTTGAAGCTTTGAGCAATGAATGAAGTGAAGATTCAGATGGTCAAGGTACCTTCTTTACCCTCTATAAAAAAAAAATAAGCAGGATGTTCCTTAATATGATTTTAGAGTTTAATGTTTTGTCATTGATTTTCTCGAAACTTAACAAAGCAGCATTAATTCCTGGTATTCCCTCTTCATTTCTCTTATGAAATTGTTTTGGTGTGTTTCCATGTTACTTTTTTCTGGTTGTGATGATGGTGTAAGTTACTATTTACTCCCTGGTTCTGTAAGTGTGCAACTTAGTCTTAGAAATTGTGATTGAAAAGGAACTTAAGTATATAAGAAACTTATTTTGGCAAGGATGGGTTGAAAAAAATAATCACACAGGTTACGTAATGAATTGAAGTTACTTAAACTTTAGTAGTCCAAGTGCAACTGAAGAGTCTGACCATATAATTTTCTTTGCCTAACCTGAAGAACTGAAAGTAGCTTTCCACACTGAAGTGTACTAATTAAATTGCCTCAATTTTGTTACTTTCTTTATCTTTGTTTGTTCTCTTCAATACTAAGAGTAGTGATATGCCAGTCCTTTCTAAGTTTTCAATGCTTGATCACATCAATAAAATCGGTTGCATGCTTAAGTAAAGTGGAATTTCTAGAACTTGTTCTTGGCTCCTTGTCATAATAAGAATTTTGTTGCATTTTAAGTTGGCTGTTGGCTGTTTTCTCTCTCTCTCTCTCTCTCTCTCTCATGAGTTTTCTCTAAATCACTCTACTTGTGATGTACAGAAGATAAAAAAGAAATATTGATGAGAAACCATCAAATAGTCGCATAACAAAATTGAGCTTTTTCACTTATTATAAAAAAGAATGACCTTTTTTTCATTAGCTCCAATGACTAAATGGTCTTCAGATGGATGAATGGTGAATCAAGAATGGTATATTGAAACCCTTTCACATTAGATCATGATTTCAGCTGATTCTAGCACTTGCAAATTTGTAATGTTTAAGGTTGCCTATTTTCATCATTTTGATGTTCTATAGTTAATTGCTCAAGTCATAGAGTTTGCTGCTCCTAGCACATGTATTTAACATTTTTTTTGGGGTAAAAGTGACGAGCATTTCGGTGAATGATATAAATTCCATTTGGAGGAGCCAGATCTTGATTGGTGAACTTTTTAACTGAAATCAACTACAAGATAGTAGGTCTTTCCTCAATTAGAGTTTGCAATTTTCCTCATCCAGCTTCCTGTTATGTTTCTTCTCCATCAATGACCGACCTCATCCTCTGGCTGTCTTACTTTTGAGTTATCAGTATGCAACTTATATTTCTAAACCTTTTAGGTTGGATATGGATATACTCTTATTTTAATTCAAAGAGAATTATGTTTTCCATTGGAGCATATTGAATTTGACTTCTCTCTGCGAGTTGTAAGGTTGAATATGCTATCCAGGCCAAAGATGGTTGACTTCTCTGCGAGTTGTAAGGTTGACTTATTTGAGGGGTATTAGGGCATAAATGTGCACAGGTGAACTAATGGGATTGGGAAGTTGGTGGCAATGCTCTAGTTGTGTACCAATTCTTTCCTGTGAATATGATTATATAATATGTGACGTGCTCCAAAGGAAAAACAGAAACTGTATAATAGCAGACACATTCAAGAGTACCTGAATTAGTTTCTTTTTTTTGGCAGGTTGCGTTTTTTATGGTTGAACACTGAAGCTGGTCAACGAAGAAGACCACATTGACTTTAACGTCCAATATCCCTACTATCCTTTGATGTAAATAGTAGATCCTTATGTTTTGATATATCAGTTTCCAGTCGATAAAGCTGATGAACTGTATGAAATTTACATGTATGCATTTGGAATTGTAATGGATTTACTGAATGGTCCACTTCAGTTGCTGGTCTATTCTTTTGCTGGGTTTAATTATTGTCAGGACACTGAAATTGTAGACAATGGTCTTACCCCATGAAAGACATTAGTTCCTGAGATGAGGTAATTTCCTCCAAAATAAATGATACATCTCTAAATTTGGAAGTAATTCAACTTTAAGCTCTTTATTTTACTCATTTTATCCTTGATGAGAAGCTTTTATAATCACACAAATATTATGACCCCACAAAACTTTTACTCCTTAAACTTTTAAGATGATAAGTTTCAAAATTTTTTTGTTCTTGAACTCCGTGCGGAGTCAAACTAAACGGAGGGAGTATTATTATTTTTCATGGGGTTACAACGCAATTCTTAAGTATACAGCCGATATTATCTAGTTTCCTCTCCCTATATGTTGTGGTTAAACAGAAAGGAGAAAAAGGGCATTAGATGGTTTCTCAAAATTTAGAGAAATTGCTATTCAAGCATCAAATTTGGAGGTGGTTGAGACGTTATCAAGTGACAAAGATAGAAGGTGGAAATCAAATGTATTGAGATAATCCTTTGTGTGATCAATATTCAGTTCCTGTAAACTATGCTTTTATCCCTTCGTTTAATTTGTTGTGTTACTAAACATTGTGCATGGGTTTATGGCAAAGCTTAGCTTTAAAATTTAAATGATAGAGTTGATTTATGTAGCAGTTGATGGAGCAACGTGACCTATGGGATAGAATCAAGATGAGTGTGACGAGAGATATAAAATCCCTCGTAACTATACTTTCAGCAAATTTACCATTTGTAGCTATATTTGAATTTTATAGTAAATTTATAAAATAATAGATTAATTGTTTTGAACTGAAATAAGAGAGCAACAAACTCTCATAGCTCAATTAATTACAACGCTCGCTTAGTTAGCGAATGTTTTGAGTTTATCGACTCTCAACAAGAGCATTTTATTTTTTCGTATTTATATATTTCGCGTTGGTTATATTCGCCATGCGAACGAATACAGTCGATACAAGTTGTTTCTTTTGTATACACCCTGGTATACAGTCGATACAGGTTGTATCCTTTGTATACACCTTTGTATTTCACGTTGGTTACAATTGATACATGTTGTATTCGTTGCGCGAACGAATACAATTGATACATGTTGTATTTGTTGTGCGAATGATAAATAGGCAAACTATAGTTACTAGGCTCTAAACTATAGTGCTTTATGAAAATTTCTTGTTATTTAAAAGTTTAGACCCTTGTTTATTTTTTATTTATTTTTGGCCCAAGAACATTTGTTTTTATTATGATCAAAAATCATTTTGGTCGGGGTCTCTTTTGAAATTTTAAAAATTTCTGAGGCAAACTTAAATTCAGCAAATAAATCAGAAACTGAACTTCTCCATTCCACTTCATTTTGTTCAAAATCTTCTTCTTCAATTTCAGAGCTTCCAAGGAACTTTTGAAGATTTAAGCTTTTTGCAATAGGTTAACGGGCATGAGTCCGCATAACACTATCACATAAGAACAATGCAGAATTGTGACAACAGACCATGTCATTTTTCGTAGAATTTCTTTCCATCAGATTCTTCGTATCTTTTCCAGTTGCTCGAAATCCATCAATTTTGGTATTGTTTAGCTTTGAAACGGAAAACAATTAAATTTATACGCGATTTTAAGAATATGTGGATTGATTCAATACAAGTACATAATTAAGAATATAAGATAAGCGAATTAAAGATAAAATATATAACCAAACTAGTTGTGATGCTGAGCCCAGGCTCGGATCTCAGCCTAACAATTGTTCTGTTCTCGAGTTGGAGCCAAACGTGTATGAAGAGCTATGATTAAAATAAGAATCTTTCAATAACTAGAAAATAGAGAAACAAGTTTGTATTGCCTTGATATGCGTGTTACAACGTGTCGGTTGAATAAAAACTACCCCTTTATATAGTAGGAGAGTTTCACCCCATGTAAAATTCTAAAAAAAATAAAAATCTTCTTTTTCGTTAATCACTGATCCGCTGCCGATGTAGGCCGAGATCTGCACCGTGATATCCGGTGGGGTGAGGATATCGCGGCCCTCTATTAGTCCTGTACAACCGTTGTCATATTTTCCGGGGTTTCGGAGCTCATTTCGGGTTCAGGAAAGTGTTGTCTTCTCGGGCACTCCGTTTGGGCCCCAGTACCAGAGGTCTCCAGCTCCGAATCTGATCCCATGCGGTCATGTCCTAGTTTCGTTTGATCCACCGGAAAATCGGGTATATGCTACCCCCGGTTTCACCTGTATACAGATAGTCTCCTCGTTTCCCAAAGAGTAGGTTTGTCGAAACGATGGGAGACGATAGATGAATCCCGGTTCCTTTCTTCGTGCGTTACAACCGAGATGGCGGATACGCCGAAACGTCCCATCAGTCACGTCGTTCTGACTTCGGACACATGTCGTTCATCGGTTGGTTGCCTTCGAATGTGAAATATCGCGTACTTTCCCTATAAAAAGCTTCTACCTTTTGTATTTTTCCTACTTTCCGATCCAAGCTTCCACCTTCGAATTTTCTAGCGGTTATCCACTCTTTCAAACCTTCATATCTTCATCTTTGATCTTCAAATTTTCATAATTATTCTTAGGTTCTTACCCAGATCTTCATCGTGTCTTCAAATCTTCATACTCTTTTGTTCAGTCTCCAAACTTGTTCTTTCAAACCTTTATACTTTTTCATTAAATTTTTAAATTTTCTCGGATAGTAATGGGTAAAACTTCCTGATCAGTTCCGCAGTAGGCCGCCTCTTCATCTTTCCACCTGACCACAGATGCAGAGGTAGCTTCTTCCGAGGTGGCTGCTCCCGAGGTAACTGCTCTTAAGGCCGCCCCCGAGCCCCCCATGAAAAGCTTTGTACCTGGGGGTTGTTCAATCGCAGACGACTTCAAAATCGAGAAGGCCTCATCCAAACAGGACCGGGGTGAAGGAGCATGGAGATACATATGCTCCATTACTGAGGATGTCCTTCCCACAGTCCGAGAGGACGGCAAATGGTAAGGCAAGGATGTGGTAGTACCTGGCCCAAGGATGATATTATTACCCATGTGGAGGGGTATTCGAGTGTTTACACTTACCCGTTTACGCTGGGCCTTGTAGACCCGATAGTTTTGGCCTTCTACTAGATATACAAGGTGTGCCTGGGCAAATCCACCCGTCTCTTTGGAGGATCATGATCCTTCTACGTTACTTCGTAAACAACACTAAGTCGTCTCGGTTTACCCTTGACCATCTACTCCGTCTGTACAGTCTGTGAATTTTCTGAGGGGGACTAATCAAGCTTACTCGCCGGGCCAGCAAAGTCCCTTTTCAAGCATCGACGAGGATCGAGACTGAGGCTGGTAGGGGCGCCTTGTTCGGGTGAAAACCGAAGATTTGATCCCTCCCGAATTCCTGCCATTTCCCGAGAAGTGGAATGCGTCTCGTAAGTGTAGCCTTCTCTTAGGTGTCAAGTTCCCTTTGTTTCCTTTCTCACCATCAGTATTCGTGGTTGTGCAGCCGTTGCCCGGGTTCCCAATGCGGTCCCCCGGCTCAAGGAATGGGTCGAAGACATATGCCAGCAGATGTAGTATTTCGAGCGCTTGTGCGCAAGCTTTTGAAGGGCCATTGAGAGTCCCTTTCTCATGGTATGGTTCTCCTTTTAATAGTTATTACTATGCCCCAAACTCACATAATGCTGATTTTTCTTTTTTCCTTCACAGGTTTACCTAAGACCACCGAACTTAGCCCATTAGAAAGGGATGAGGATGTGCCTCGTTTTTTGTTTCCTTCTTCATGGGGCAGCCTCGGGTTGCTGCTGAGGAGAAGAAGAGGAAAAGGATCCTCGGGATTAGAGAGGCCCTAGGTGAAGATAAAAAAGAGGTCGGCCACTCGGGCTTGCAAGCTCAAGAAGAATACCGGGTCCCGGGTACCAGACTCCGATTTGCTTTACCGGCTCAAGGATGAGCCTGAAGAAGATGATATCTTTGTCACCCACGGATCGTCCCCTGCAGGGGAGCAGGCGGCAGCCGAGGAAGAGAGTCATGAGGTCGATCTCCCTCCGACTCGAGAGGCTAAAATGGAGACTGGGGCTGAGACCTCCCAAGAAGCTTTCTCTGTTCCGATGGAAGCGTCCGGTGTGATAGACATCGTGGATACGCCCTCCTACACTGAGTCTATGCTTGAAGAGGCCCAAGCAGGGAAGGAGAGGTCAAGTGAAGTAGTTCATGCTGCGGACGACCCTCTCCGTTCCTTATTCGATGGCATGGACATGTCCTCTTTGGACGACTTTACCAGGCCAGGCAACCTGGAGATCCCGAAGAAGGACGTGCCTTCTGAAACTGGCAGACCGAGCTCGAGCCCAAAACTTGTGAAGCAATTCCCTGCTCTGAGTGTGGACCCCGACCGCAAGAGAACAGTCACTCTCATGGTCCCGGAGGATGCTCAGGTTTTATCTGCTTCGGTGGGCATAGCCAGTTACCTCCGATGTCAGGTGACCGAAGAGGACCAGGCAAAGATGAACGAGGTGGGCGCGCTGAGTCTCTTCAACGAGGCTCAGCAAGCGCTGAACCGGGTAAGGCATCAATACTCCTTTGTCGGTTCCACTTAGCTTTCAATATCTCTTACTATTTTTGTTGTTTTGCAGGCCTCGGTGCTTCACCATGAGAGCTTCCTCAGGTTCCGCTCTGAGATCAACTAGCTCGATTTTGAGTTCAAGGAGCAGGCTCGAAAGAAGGATATGTACAAGCTTCTCAGTGAGAACCAAGACGGGATCATCAAAGACCTCAAGCCGAGCTGGACAGGGCTCAGAAGGAAGCTTTGAACCTGAGGCGGGAACTTGATGACCTGGTTGAAAAGGTAAAGGTCTTTGAAGTTAAAAACGAGGAGCTAGTCATGGTGACTAATGAAAAAACCTTGCAGATCCAACAGAAGATCGACCAACTCCAAATCAAGATGAACGAGGTCTAGGCCATGGCCGATGGGTGGAAGAGCAAAATAGATTTGCTGGCTTCCGAGAAGGAAACTGCCAAGGTAAAGCTAGCATCGGTAGAGGTCCAACTCTGGGTGGCGAAGGAGAAATATGACAATTGGTCTCAACTGAATGACAACCGTTGAGCACAGCTGAGCTCGGTTGTCATGGAGCGGGACGCCCTCGGTAGAGAATACGAGGCAGTGAAGTCTAAGTTGGATACAAGCTCCGCCGACGCTGATGAAATAGTGGCCCAATACAAGGCCGATGTGGAGGCAGCCGAAGTCCTCCTGAAGGCAAAGACCGAATATATGAAGCGGCTATCTCGAAGAAAGACCCTCGAGGAGATCCACACCCAGCATTTTGACCTATATATTGAGATCGAAGAAGCTACAAAATCCAAGACCGATGCGGAGAAGCCTTACAGCCCGAAGGTGCCAAAGGTTCTGAGGGTTCCGAGGGATCCGAAGGTTCCATCGGTTCTGGAAAAGAGTCGGGCCCTGGTGAAGATTAGGTGTAGATGCCTTAGTACTTTTTGTTTTTTGTCTTATGTACATTTTTGTTTATTTTGAGGCCATTTTTATTGGGCCTTTATAAGTATATTCCGAAAAATAAATAAAATTTACCTTTCTAGCAATTTCAAGTCTTTACTTTTTTAGCATCTCTTCGTAATTTTATTCTTGCAATGTTTTCAATGCCTTAGCATAGAATCGAATGTAGTTATAGGGCCTCCATTTTTTCAAAAGTTCGAACGGAGCCTGACTTCGATATAACTTTGTCTTCTCAAGGTTTTGAAAACACGGAGTGACCGGAAATTTTTTCAAGATGCCTAAGTGATTTTAAACGATGCTTTTGCCAAGGGTAACCTTTTAGCAAGTTTTGAATTTTTATAAAGGCCTTATTTTCTGATTACGAGCTTCGGACGTCTCCGAGTCATTTTTTTAGAGTGCCTGTAGCCTTATGTATTTAGGCACCGCCTAATAGGTTTGGTGCCTCTAGGATTTTGGTAGCCCGAGTTGCTCGAACTTACAGTCCCCGAGTAGGGGTAGCCCTTGGGCTCGATAGTCCTCGAATAGGGGTAGCCCTTGGGCTCTTAGGATTCGAAATTTAAGAGGAAAAAATATTTAATAGCAAGGCGGAACTTTCTTTCATTTATGTGTGTAAAGTGCATGATCGAAGGCGTGTAAAAGCTTGTATCATGGCTAAAGTGGACTATGTGGGCACGGTCACTCGACCGTTTGGCCCATACAATAAATACTAACCACCGAGAATTAGCTTCATAGAAGATTTTCCTTTTTTTTCCTTGCTAAAAAACCTTAACCCGAGGGTGATGCCCTCCAGTATTCGAGGTCGAGCTTGAGAGAGCTCGGATACTGTTGATGCGAAATGAACACCCATTGACTCCGGTTTGAGACCGGCCTTCGAATCTAAGTTAGCACGTTTTACTGTTGCCTCGTTAAAAACCTTGCCGAAAAATCCATTTTGGGACAAAGCCGGTCTAAGGGAAAAAGAGTGCAATGTGTTCTTTCAAACCTAATAGTCATATTCACCCCTGGCCATTGCCTGCAAGTGTTAGTCCGATTCATAATATTATTAAATAGTAATTGAGATCATACCTTAGCATTAGTACCGCTTTAAGTGTGTCACGTTCCAGATGCTCGATAGTTGCACACAGTTTCCTACTTTGAGTTTATTTGAGCCTTTGCCAGTAATTCCGATGACCCGATATAGTCCTTCCCAATTCGGTCCCAGTTTTTCCTCATTTAGTTCCGGGTATGTAATGTTACTTTCCTCAACACCAAGTCCCCGATCTTGAAGTGTCAGAGGTTGGTTCTTCGGTTGTAGTATCTTTCTATCTGCTGCTTTTGGGCGGCCAACCGAACTAGGGCGGCCTCACGCCTTTCATCCAATAGTTCCAGGCTTGTGATCATGGTCTCGCCATTCGACTTTTTGGTTGCATAATTAGAACCTAAGGCTCGGTTCTCCCACTTTGACTGTTATTAAGGCTTTGGCACCGTAGACCAATAAAAACGGGGTGGCCCCGGTACTAGACTTCGAGGTTGTATGATACGCCCATAGGACTTCGAGCAAGATTTAATTTCATTTTCCTTTGGCATCGGTCAACCTCTTTTTCAGGTTTTGAAGTATGGTATTGTTCGTTGATTCCGCCTGTCCGTTCCCACTAGGGCGATAGGGTGTTGATAGTATCTTTTTAATTTTGTGATTTTCAAAGAATTTGTTTACCTTGATACTGATGAATTGCTTCCATTATCACACGCGACTTCGGTCGGTATCCCAAATTGACATATTATGTGGTCCTAGATGAAGTGAATAACATCTTTCTCCCGGACCTTTTTGAATGCCTGGGCCTCGACCCATTTGGAAAAATAGTCAACCATGAATAGTATGAATTGAGCTTTATCGAGTGCCCATGGCAGGGGACCGACGATGTCCATCCCCTATTTCATAAACGGCCACGGGGATAGGACCGAGTGTAGTAGCTCCCCCGGTTGATGGAAGTGCGTGTCTTTAGCAGCCGTCACATTTTTGTACGAATTCATTCGCATCCTTCACCATTTCGGTCCAATAATAGTTGGCCCTGATTAATTTTTGAACCAAAGACTCTGCCCCTGAATGGTTTCCGCAAGTGCCCTCGTGAACTTCTCGTAAGGCGTACTCGGTATCTCCCGGCCCCAAGCATCTGGCTAATGGGTCGTGGAACGTTCTTCTGAACAATGCCCCTTTGACGAAGCTAAATCTAGCAGCCTTGGTACGCAGGGCTCTCGATTCTTTGGGGTCCGAGGGCAATTTCCTAGCTTTTAGGTAGACTATGTACTTGTTCCTCCAATCCAGGTTAAACTTGTTGAGTTTACTTCGGCATGGCCTTCTTCTACCACCGACTTCATAAGCTGCACGACTTTTCCCTAACTGAATTCATTGTCATCAATCGATGACCCCAAGTTAGCCAGAGCATCGGCCTCTCTATTTTTATCTCGGGGCACGTGCTGCAGGGTCCATTCCTTGAATTGATACAGTGTTACCTATAACTTTTTTAAATACCTTCGCATTCGTTCCACTTTTACTTCGAACGTCCCATTGACTTGATTTACCATAAGGAGGGAATCGCACTTAGCTTCGACCACCTCGGTTCCAAGGCTTTTAGCCAACTCGAGACCTGCAATCATGGCCTCATACTCAGCCTCATTGTTAGTCAATTTCATAGTTCTAATAGATTGCCCAACTATATTCACCGTAGGAGGCTTCAGCACGATGCCGATCCCGGACCTTTTTACTTCGAGGCGCCGTCCGTGAAAAGGGTCCAAATTCTCGAGGTAGTCCCCGAGGCTAACAATAATTCTTTTTCGACTTCGGGGACTAAGGACGGCGTCAAGTCGGCCATGAAATCGGCCAGAATTTGAGATTTTATGGCAGTTCGGGGTCGATACTCGATATCGTCCCCGTTGATTTCGACGACCCATTTGGCCAATAGCCCGAGAGCTCGGGGTTGTGCATGATGTTCCTTAGTGGGTAAGAGGTTACGACATATATAGAGTGACTTTGAAAGTACGGTTTTAGCTTTCTGGAGGCGCTTAGCAAAGCGAGCGCCAATTTTTCTAGGTGAGGATACCTTGTTTCGGCCTTGCCTAGATTTCTACTGACATAGTAAATAGGAAATTGCGTACCTTCCTCTTTCCTGACTAAAACTCCACTTACTGCCACCTCGGACACTGCCAAGTCAAGGTACAGTTACTCATCCACCTTCGAAGTGTGGAGCAGGGACGGAGTCGAAACATATCGTTTGAGTTCTTCCAAAGCTAGTTAGCATTGCCGGGTCCAGGAAAAATTATTCTTCTTTTTCAATAGTGAGAAGAACCGATGGCTTTTGTCTGAGGACCTTGATATAAACCGCCCCAGGGTGGCTATATGCCCGGTCAGCCTCTGAACGGCCTTGACGTTGTCTACCACGATGATGTCTTTTATGGCCTTGATCCTTTCGGGATTAATCTTGATCCCCTGATTGGATACCATAAATCCGAGGAACTTTTTCGATCCGACCCCGAATGCGCACTTCTCCGGGTTCAGCTTCATATTGTATTTTTTCAATATGTTGAAGGTTCCTCCAAATGTTTCAAATGCTCCTCTGCTCGCAGGGACATAACTAATATGTCATCAATATAAACTTTCATTAAATTTACTATTTGTTCTTCGAACATCCGATTTACTAGGCATTGATAGGTGGCACCAGCGTTCTTTAATCCAAATGAAATTACATTATAATAGTATATGCCGAATTTAGTGATAAAGGAAGTCTTTTCTTGGTCGCCCGGATCCATCCGAATTTGGTTATACCTGAAATAGGCATCGAGAAAGCTGAGTATCTCGTGTCGGGCCATCGCGTCGATCATCAGATCGATGTTAGGCAAAGAAAAAGAATCCCATGCTTTGTTCAAGTCTTTGTAATCTACACACATTCTTAGCTTATTTTCTTTTTTAGGTTCTACCACTATGTTAGCTAGCTAGTACGAGTATTTAACTTCCTGAATGGACCCTATTTTAAGGAGTTTAGATACCTCGTCCTTGATGAATGCATGCTTAACCTCGAACTGAGGTCTCCTCTTCTGCTTAACCGGATGGAACTTTGGATCCAAACTTAACTTATGAGTGGTTATCTCCTACGGGATCCATGTCATATCAAGATGGGACCAGGCGAAACATGATATCTTAGTTTTAAGAAAATTAATGAGTTCTTTCCTAAGCTGGGGGGGGGGGGGGGGGTTAACCCCCATTCCCAGGTATTCCTTTCAATCTGGTAGGTGTTCGGTTAATATGACTTGCTCCAGCTCTTCGACCGTTGATTTGGTGGCGTCGATATCATCAGGAGCTATGAAGGATCTCGAAACCGTAGTCATCCTCCTCATCAGCTCCTTGATCCTCCGGTCTGACCGGGACTGACATCGGTGGTTGCTATTTGACTTCGGCCTTTTTGGTCAGCTCTGCATTCCTTAATGTCGAAACAACGTGCACTAAGAGTACTTTATCGACTGCGAACATCTCCTTCGCAGCCGGTTGTTCTCCGTATACAGTCTTAATTCCTCCTGGAGTAGGGAATTTTAATGCCTGGTGTAAAGTCTAAGGTACTGCACTCATGTTGTGGATCCATGATTTTCCGAATAGAGCGTTATATTTCATGTCCCCTTCGATCAAATAGACCTTCGTTTCCTAAATGGTCTCGATGGTGTTCACGGGTAGAGTTATCTCCCGTTTAGTGGTTTCACATGCCATGTTAAACCCTTTCAACACTTGGACTGTTGGCACTATTTGATCTTGTAACTCCAACTACTCTAAGACCCTCGATCTGATGGTGTTGGGCGAGCTACCTGGATCAATCAACACACGTTTAAATCAAGATTTATTGATAAGTACAAATATTACCAGTGCATCATTATGAGATTGTACGATTCCCTCTACATCCTCGTCGCTGAACGAAATGGTTCCTTCCGGGATATAATCTCGGGTGTGTTTTGTGTATTTTATCATCGACCCTTGAGGGACATCGACCCCTCCAGTGATCATGTTGATGACGTGTTGGGGTTCCTCTTATTCAGTCTGTTTGTTGGCGTCCCTGTTTCTGAAGTGGATTTTGGCTCGATCATTTAGAAATTCTCGCAGGTGTCCGTTATTAAATAACCGGGCAACTTCTTCTCTCAATTGTCGGCAGTCCTCGGTCCTATGGCCATGAGTGCCATGATACTTACACATCAGGTTAGGATCTCTCTAGGTAGGATCGAACTGTAATAGCGAGGCCACTTGGTCTACTTGATGTGCCCGATGGCAGATACGATGCTAGCTGCATCAACATTAAAGTTATACTCTGACAATCTCGGAGCTTCCCTTCCCCCGAGCGGCCTGTTGAAACCATTTTATCTCATTAGGCCTTGCCTATTGGGCCCTTGATTGCTTCTCCTTTCGTTCCTTGTTGAGTTGCGCCCGGTCCTGTTTCCCTTTCGATCTGCTCCATATGGTTGGTACCGGTCTGGGACAGGCCTTGATTCATGATCGACGACTCTCTTAGGCTTGTCGTCGGTTCTGATGGGATAAACGAACCCAGAAGGGGATCTGAGTTGGTTGTCCTCGGCTCTAATTTTTGATTGATACCTATTGTGGACGTGGGCCCAAGTTACCACCGGGTACTCTACCAAATTTTGTTTCAGCTACTGTGAAGCCAAGGAGCTTCGAGGGTTAAGTCCCTGAGTGAATGCCTGAACGACCCAATCATCGGCAATCGGAGGTAAGTTCATTCGTTCCATTTGAAATCTTGACACGAACTCTCTGAGCATCTCATGTCCTTTTGCTTAACCTTGAAAAGATCCGATTTTCTGGTCTCGACCTTAATGGCCCCGACATGAGCCTTTACAAAAGCATCTACGAACATAGCGGATGAATCAATAAAATTTGGGGGCAAGTAAAGTACCATATCATTTCTCCTTTTGACAGAGTTTTTCCGAACTTCTTTAATAACACAGACTCGATTTCATCGTCTTCTAAGTCGTTGCCTTTGATGGCACATGTGTATGAAGTCACATGCTCATTTAGATCTGTGGTTCCATTATATTTTGGAATATCAGGCATACGAAACCTCTTCGAGATTGGTTTTGGCGCCACGCTCGGAGGAAAAGGCTTTTGGATAAATTTCTTGAAGTTCGGCCTTTCAGTATTGGTGTCACGACCCAAGCCGGAGGGCCGCGACTGGCACCGGACCCTACTCAACGGGCACCTGCGTACCCTTCATCTAACTTTCCTTATTATCTATAAGGCTTGTCATATGCATATAATCTCGAACAATAATTATAATGAACCGAGACGTCATGCCATGATACGAACATACTTATATACATAATATGGCCAACAAGGCTGCAATGCAAAACCATAAAACAAAATACATACGTTTGCCGACAAGGCAATTCAACTGTACATAAGTCAACCCATCACTTGTCTATGCATAAATTGACATTTGTCTATGAGCCTCTACAAAAACGTACATAATGCAACCTATGTCGGAACAGGGCCCCGACATGCCCATAATGCCTACAACAAAATGCATACCAAGACTATGGCAAGTCCGAAGGATGGGTCTCGCCAATATCTGCTGAACTGGGTAGCCTACTGTGGTGGGGGAGCTTCGTCTATCTGCCCGCTCGGACCTGCAGCATGACATGCAGCGTCCACAAATAAAGGACGTCAGCACGGGTAATGTACTGAGTATGTAAGACAGGAAACATAATGCAAGAACAATAATAAGCATCAGGGTAAGAGACATACAACCTGTACCATCT
>MCJB01011774.1:129350-195014 GCA_002018475.1 Nicotiana obtusifolia
CTTCACACAAGTCCAAACAGTCACCAAACAGCAAAACAACATCAATAAGAATCATATTGAGCCTCCCAAAACAGTCCACGCACAAACCAGTCACTTCATACGTACAATGGCCACTATAGTCGTGTCAAACGATCCGGAAATGGTATGAACAACTATCAGGCCACAACTCTAAACATATATGGTACCCTTCCTCATCCAAAACTCCACAAATCAGTAGTATAACACGCAGCTTTACAGCAACACAAAACAGTTCACAAAACAGTTCGCTACAAGTGAATAACTCGAACTCACGGCTTCCGATCACCGTCCCGTGAGTTCTTACACACATAGAACGACTTACCAAGAATTAACAGTAGAAAAAATGTATTAAATAGATTAGTAAACTCATCTTGCTTGTTAGATAACTCAGCCCTTGCTTTGGTTCCTCAAACTCTAGGGTTTACCTTCAACTAGAACTTGAAAGAGAGAAAAATCGATTAGGGTTTGTTTGGGATTATTTTGGGGAGGGGTTGCAGGGGTTCTTTTCGTTTTTGAGGCTGTGAAATAATAGTGAATTATCTGGCTTTAGAAGCTTTTAAAAGCCCTCTCTTAACCGACTTTGGGCTTTTTAAATTTTAGCCCTAAATTTGGGCAAGTAGGTGATGCACCTACTTGTCACCTACCAGCCTGCACAGTTCTACGGAAATACAATTATCTCAATACTCCGAGATCGTATTGACAAACGGTTTGAAGCATTGGAAACTAGACTCATATACCTTTAATTTGATAGGTAGATCACCCCGTAATTCCTTGTAAATTGGGAGAAAATTTCAGAAACATTTGACCTAACGTTTAAGTAAAATTGTGAACCTAAGTTGCGACAACTTTTGTCGACTTTTGTTTCATAACTCGTTTGACTTCAAGACTTATGAAACGGATATCATATCATTCAAATACCTTAAAACATGACATCTTGGTAATGTTAAACACCTCTCGATTTTCCCAAAAACGCGAGTTACAACATCCTTAACTCGTTTATCCTCTAATACTTGTTAACCGCCCTTATACACCTTTGCATCGTTTAGGACCAATAGGACTAAAATCTTATTGTCTCAAAGGTAATTCCCTTCTCGAACCAAGGTAGACTATCTTACGGTGTAATCTAACACGTACAAATATGGGTTATAACAATTGGAGGCGCTCCTGGGATTTGGTCGACCCGGGAATTATATGTCTATACCGTCTTGTCATTTGTCTCAATTTTCTTTTCACCTGATTCCGCTTGTTTGGTTAATGCTTCAAGCATCTTCATTAATTCGGGGTTGACACCGGTCTCAGTTCCAGCGGGCCTTTTAGTGATCTGTTCATTTCTTCGGGTGCTTTCCCGGGATGGTTCGGGCTCAACCTTGCTAGGGGCGCGACTTTGATTTTGCAGCTGCGCTATCGCCGCCTGTTGGGCCTGTAACATTTCGAAGATCACTCGTAGACTAACCCCATCGCCTTCGCCTTCGGGCGCTCCTTGAGCCGTTGGTCAGGCTCCTCCACGAACGCTGTTCTCGGGGTCGGTAGGCAGGTTGACATCTATGGCCACATGTGAGTTAGCGTCGACTGGGTCTGCAACTGGGAATCCTTTGGGATTAGCAGGGGGTACCTCATTTTTAGGCACCATATTGTTATTTTCGCCCTGATGGCCAGACTCAGCATTCAATATTCAAGTGAGCAGACAAAGAATTTGACATTTTTAAGTTATCTTGAAATTGAAACCTTATAGAACAATCTTAAAATAGAGTATGTTATGGAAATTTGTATCAAACCACCTCTATTATCCTCAGCCCCACGGTGGGCGCCAAACTATTTACCCTTAAAACGGATAATCATTAAATTTATATGCGGTTTTAAGGATATGTGGATCGATTCAATGCTAGAATTTAAGGATGTTAGATAAGCAAATTAAAGACAAAATGAACAACCAAACCAGTTGTGATGTTGAGCCCAGGCTCGGATCTAAGCCTAACAAATGTTCTGCCCTCGATTCGGAGCCAAACGTGTATGAAGAGCTATGATTAAAATAAGAACCTTTCAATAACTAGAAAATAGAGTAACAAATTCGTATTGTATTGATATGCGTGTTACAGTGTGTCGATTGAATAAAACTATCCCTTTAATATAGTAGGAGAGTTTCACCCCTAGTACAATTCTAAGAAAAGTAAAAATATTCTTTTTCGTTAATCACCGATCCGCTACCGATGTAGGCTGAGATCTACGCCGTAATATCTGGTGGGTTGCGGATATCGCAACCCTATGTTAGTCGTGTACAACCATTGTCGTATTTTCCGGCGTCTCGGAGCTCATTTCGGGTTCGGAGAAGTGTTGTCTACTCGGGCACTCAGTTTGGGCCCCAGTACGAGAGGTCTCCAGCTCCGAATCTGATACTATTCGGTCACGTCCTGGTTTCGTTTGATCCACTGGAAAATCACGGTATATGCTATCCCGGTTTCACCCGTATACAGGTATCAATTTTGCAACTAGCATTTGAAGCATCTTTGCTAACAAACACGCTCAAGTCCCATGCCATTTCAGATAAATGAATTAAAATCTTCCGTTTCAGATAAATCAAATAATCTCAATTTGCTGGGTCTTAAACACCAAACGAAAAAGAAAAAAAAATTCTAGAACTTCCATTTCAGATAAATGAATTAATTTCAATTGCCTCTGCTGGTGAAGTTCCTATGCCAAATTACGAGGGAGGTGTAATAAATGTCTTACAAGCATTATCAGGTGGCGGCGGCAGTGGAGGAATGGGCTTCTGCAATCATTAATGGATGGTGGCAGAGCAAGTCTTGGTGGTTTGGATTTGAGTGCATTACTTGGAAGCCCTAACTTCTGAAATTCTCCTTATAAAAAACAGTTAAAAGAACTAATCTTGATTTTTTGGTCAGTAATTTTGCCCCTTGGTAATCATTTTCACCGTAAGCAAAGAACAATAAGCAATAAACACAGTTGGGCCTCTCCTAACCAGGAAAAGATAATCAAAACAAAAGAAAAAAAAAACTAGCTCAAATGGAAAGTGAAAGCCTTTCCCAAGGAGTAAGTTGTTTTAAGTTGTTATTCGGTTTTGTTGTGGATCTTTTGAGGAGCCTAAATCTCAAATTTAAAAGCTTTTGAAAAAAAATTAGATGAAATTTCATATTTGAGCTTGAAATTGAAGAGGAACATTTCAGATTTATATTTATAATAAATTTTAACTAAGTCTATACTCAACAATCAGAATATATTTGTAATAGATTTAAAAGTGTATCGTGATGTATAATAGATTTTAAATCAATTTACAAAAATTGGCCTAGATATGCTTATGTTGCATTCCCTTTAGGTGAAGTGGCACCTTATAAATTGTTCTTAGTCATGTCCTTTTAGGTTAAATTTCACAAATGGTCATTTAAATTAAACTTTGTAACAAAAAATTCACCTTTTCTTCTTCTTTTGTAACACAAAAGTTATTTTAAAATAACCTTATTAACAGCAATTGTAAAATTGATCGAAAAATATAAATTTTGGGCAATAAAACTAATATGGCTATCCTAATCCTCAAATTAATTTAGTAAAATGGATTAACAACTTTGAATTGGAATGATAAATATAACTTTTGGCCGAAAAACTGACGTGATGTTGGTGATTCTCAGAGAGGCAAGAGTGTAAAGAGAAGAACCATAACTAAATATGTCACTATTGTGTTAGAAACAAGTCTAGAGTTTCTAAGAATAGACTATATTGAGGGATGTTATTTGGATTTTTATCTTAAATCTACAGTTTAAATGGCAGAACCGGTATGGTTATTCCCAACTGTGTGATGTATTCTTTACTATTTATGTTGCTTATTAAGCATTATTTTTGGCTTGATATTGCTTAATAGGCACATTTTATCAGTGAATTCAAGTATGAGCAGCAATGGTTAGTTTGTATCCTTTTGTACATCAATTGGAGATGATGAAAGTGAATTCAAATATGAGCACTAATTTTAGCACTTAGGTTGTAAGTTTAAATATGAGCAGCAGGTTTTGTCATGATCATAACTAGCTAACTGCGATGACCAAGTTTTATATTCAAAGTAAAAGACAACTGTATGTAAAACTTTTTAAAAAAATTATTAGACGGGAATAGCCACATCAAGTTTTCGGGCAAAGTTTGTGTTTTCCAGTCAGTTTTATATTTTTATTAACTAGGTTATATTAAAATGATTTTAGTGTTACAAAAGAAAAGAAAAGTGATTTTTGTGTTAAAAAACTTAACTTGAATGATCATTAATGATATTTACCTTCTCTTTTTAGAGTAGATTTCAAAAGTGTGTCGTCATCTTTAATAGATTTTAAGTCATTTTATATAAAATGACCTGGATGTACTATGTTGCATTTGATTTATACTAAAATACTTGCATAGTCTATTATCAACATCTAAATCCTAAATCCAAAATTCTCCCAAAAAATCTAAATACATATTTCTCTTATTGGAAATTGTTATATTTGACGAATAAATGATGAATTAACAATATGTTAACGAGATATTAATATTTTTATTGAGATAGTACGAGTCATTTATTATTAATCTTAATATTACAAGTGTGTTCAATGCAATCCTTAGATATTTAGTCACAAATTACAATATAGGTAAGAATATTTATGTTGTTCACATATTGTTAGTCACCAAATTTCAAGTTGTTAACATATAGTTATATCCAGTAACGACTCGATAGGCCTTTTTGAGTTCTAGCTCCCCATTTAATGATTTGAGACCTTTCATAGTGCTATTTGATAATTTATAACTTGTGTGCACAGTTCGTTTTTGATTTCAAGAAAGTTTAAATGTGATTTTTTTTTAAAAAATTAATTTTTGAACTTGAAAATGATTAGAGTTGACATGGTCAACATTGTTGGCAAACGATCTCGGATAGTTGTTTTGACGATTGCGTTAGGTTTGTATGATGATTCCCCCCCCTGACCTCAATGAGAGCGGGGATTCGTTTCTCCTCGGGCAACTCGTCAATGACTTTGAACTTGTACACATGTTTGGTCGGGGTTTCGGGTGACTTGAGGCCGTTTCAGTGCTTATTGTGAAAAGTTAAAATTTGAAATTATGAACTTTGAAATCTTTGAGTTTTGATGCTTGATTCTTGATTGTAGATGTTATTTTGATGATTTGAGCTTACAACCGAGTTCGTATGATGTTACTGTAGTTATTTGGGTGTTTGGATTGGGATCCAAGGGGCTCGAGTGAGTTTCGAATTGGTTTCAGATTGATTCCTAAGACTTGAATTTGATGGTGCTGCCAACATTAAAATATAAAATTATTTTGTATCTATATCAATTTAGAATATAATATTATAATAATTAGTTTTTTTTATAGTGTTAACAACTTTAAAGATAATTTAGTCATCTTAACAGAAATAGTGTTTACTGTATGTGGTAAAATATGTTCATATTTAATAATCGCATGAGAAAGCGACACGTGGAGCTGAAGATAGAAGACAATCGAACCTGAAGGCAATGATCTTGCTTATCATCGGAAAGAATGATATTCATAAAGGCCAAATAAATGCCTATCATCTGGTAGCATTCAATAAAGAATATTCTACAACATTAAGTGCATCATTCGTTACATAAAATATGGTATTCACTGTCTACCATTATACATTCTTCAATGGCCCTCATAATTGTCATTTAAGATGGACTTGATCCTAGGACCTTGTATCTATAAATAGTAAGCTCTACCATCATTTTAAGGAGAGGAATTTTCTGACAAGCATACACTATATTCTATCTAAAGCTCAATAATATTTTACTTTCTTGTTTATTCATACTGTTCTTACTGCCATCGGTAGCTCTACGCCCGGGATCAAGATCTCTACCTAATTCATCTACTATTTTAGGATCAAATTAATTCATTTATCTATAAACCACATATAAATTCAACTGTATTATTTTATGGGTAAACAGTTTAGCGCCCATCGTGGGCATAGACAATTGTGTAATTGAATTGATCTCTGCATCTATTAATAACTTGCTTGATTTTTTGTCCTTAGCAAAAATCATTGAAAATGGCAGATAATGGTGTTAACAACACATACAATGTTGAGGCCCAAGGAAATCAGCCTCAGCACGAAGATTCTACCAGCGATATCCGCAACGAGGGGAATGAGGCCACGCCGATCCATAGCAGCCGATATCTGCGACATGTACGTGAGGCGATTCCTGATGATGCTGAAGAAAAGCATGTCATCGAAGCAGTAAAGGTCTTGCAGGAGCAACAGGAGGCCATTATAGGCCGTCTCACACGACAGGATAAGGTAATGACGGAGTTGAAGGATGCGTTGTCGGGTGCTTCCAACAACGCGAATGGACAAGGTCTAGTTCTTCCCGGTGCTCCCGCAAATCAAACTACACAGAAGGTCGACAACAACACCCCGAGGGACGAGATTGGCTTCGATGGGGCCGGGGGGAGCGGATCCCGTCACAACAACGAGAGTGATCCCTCTAAAATCGAATTCATTCGGTTTATGAGGGAAGTAAATGCCCGAATGAATCAAATTATGGGTGCATCACCAGTGTTGAAAGGGCCAGACTCAAAGAAGTACACAGAATTGCCGTACAAACCAAGCGCGGCACCAGAATTAATTCCGAAGAGGTTTAATATGCTAGACATGCCGAAGTATGATGGGACTTCAGATCCTTAGGAACATATCACCACCTACACAACGGCGGTGAAGGGGAACGATTTAGCTCCCCACAATATTGAGTCATTTTTGCTGAAGAAATTCGGGGAGACTCTAACGAAGATAGCCCTGACGTGGTATTCTTTTTTGTCCGAGTATTTCATAGACTTTTTTGAGATGCTTGCGGACTCTTTCATCAAGGCCCATGTCGGGGCCAGAAAGGAATAGGCCCGAAAGGCTGATATATTTTGGATTGTACAAGGAGAGCCCGAGTTGCTGCGGGAGTTTGTAACCAGATTCTAGAAGGAAAGGATATTGTTACCAGCCATACCAGACGAATGGGCGGCTGAAGTGTTCATTAAAGGAATCCGAGAAGCTCCGATGCTTCCCAGAAGTTGAAAGAAAGTTTTCTCAAGTTCCAGGCAACAACTTGGGCGGATGTTCACAACCAGTACGAATCGAAGATAAAAATTGAAGATGACCAATTCAGTTTCCCGGCATCGATCAAGGGTCGGGACCAGGAGAGGAATAGGGATAAATCGAAAGATGATTTGACACAGATCGACTGTTTTCAAGGAGTCGAGCCTAATCGGCGGATAGATTCGCTACCGATAGGAGAACTAATCGCGACCGAAATAACAGGTCGTTACAGGCCAAGGAAACGTCAGGTTCTCGAGATTCTTCCTACCCCAAGCTTTCCGAATATAACTTCAACGTCAGCTTAGTGGAGCTGGTGTCGGCCATGGGGAACATTAGAGAAGCTCGATTTCCGAAGCCAATGAGACTCGATCCCAGCCAAATGGATCCTAACTTGTGGTGCGAATACCATGGGACAAATGGTCATCGGACTGGGGACTACCAGCATCTGCATGAAGAGGTGGCAACATTGCTGAAAAACGGCCATCTTAGGGAATTTGTAGCCCGGTCACTTAAAAATTCCCTGACGATTAACAGGATTTTCGGAGGAAACGAGATCAACAGGGTTACATTCTCGGGTGCAAAAAAGACTAAGGTGTTAGTAACCCACAACAAGAGACTCCGGGAAGTCGTTGAAGACGACATTACTTTCACGGAGGAGGGCGCAGATGGATTGCTGTTACCGCACAATGATGCGTTGGTAATCTCTTTAAATGTCTTAGATTTTAAAATTAAACGTGTTCTGGTGGATCCAGGAAGTTCGGCCAACATCATACAGAGGAGGGTATTGGAGCAAGCCAAGCTCACTGGAAGCATTATCCCGGCCACAAAACTCCTTGCCGGGTTCAACCTAGAAAATTTGAAGATCCGAGGAGAGATTCTGCTGCCCACGAATGTCGAAAGGGTAATGAAGACGACCCTTTTCGAGGTGATGGATGGCGATATGGGCTACAATATTATCCTGGGTAGACTGTGATTGCACAAGATGAAGGTTGTGCCATCGACGTATCACCAGTAGCTGAAATTCCTAACTCCTGGGGGAATTAAACAAATAGGAGGTGACCAACCGGCAACAATGGAAATGAATGCAATCTCACTCTCCAGTAGCAAAAGGAAGGAGCATGCGGCATAGAAATCACAGGAATCAGTGCCTACTTTCGAGCAAGCGAAGTCATCCAGGGGGAAGAGTCGCTAGAATCCTATCAGGTGCCAAGGTATTTCCGGGTACCAGAAGATCCTGACACAACAAAGTCCACAGATGAAGAAATTGAGCAAGTTGCATTATCCGAAAAGTTCTTAGAGATGAAGTTCTACTTCGGGACAGGACTACACCCCGAACTCAGGTCTAGATTTATTAAATTCTTTAAATTTAATATCGATTGTTTTGCATGGTCGCATGCGGATATGACAGGTATCCCGCTAGAAGTGGCCGCACACAAACTAAGCTTGGATCCCAGCATCCCTCCAGCAAGGCAGAAAAAATATCCTATTGCCGAGGTCAGAAACAAATTTGTCAAAGAAGAGGTAACTCGTTTGCTTGATATCAGTTAAATCCGAGAGGTAAAGTTCTGACTGGCTAACGTAGTAGTAGTTCCAAAGAAGAATAATAAATTTCACATGTGCGTAGACTATAAGGACTTAAATAAGGCGTGCCCGAAAGACTCGTTCCCATTACCAAGCATTGATCAAATAATTGATGCAACGGCCAGGCACAAGTTAATGAGTTTTCTCAATGCTTACTCCGAGTACAACCAAATCAAGATGCTCTTGAACAAAATATTTGCAAAAGCAAATAGGGAAAACCATGAAAGTTTACATAGATGATATGCTTGTTAAGTCTCTGAACGTAGGTGATCATCACAAACACTTGCAAGAAACTTTTGACATCTTAAAGAAGCATAACATAAAGCTTAACCCCGAGAAGTGCATGTTCGGGGTCAGCTCCGATAAGTTCCTGGGATTCCTGGTGTCACATAGGGGGATCGAGTTAAACCTTATAAACTAAAAGCCATTGAAAACATATTGAGCCAACTATCAAACGTAAAAAAGGCTTAAAGGCTAATAGGGAGACTGGTCGTATTAAGTAGATTCATTCCCCGGTCTTCAGAGAAATGCCATCATTTCTTCTCGGTGCTCAAAAAGAAGAACAACTTCGAAAGGACCTAATGAATGACTAAAAATGCACATTTTCTAGTGTAGTTTCATATCATTTTGTATGTGAGTTGTCGAAAATCACATGCTTATAAACGTGAAATATACTCATTACGTGTTTATTATGTGTAGGAGTGAATTTGGATGGATGTTGGCAAGAATTGGATGATTTGATGCAAAAAGATAGAGATGCAAGAGCTAGGAGCTGCTATAATTGGTGCATTGCATGAAGGTAGGCACGAAATGGCTTTGGAAATAAAAAAAAATAGCGATGTATGGAGATTGGCACGCGAAAGAACAAAGAAAAAGAAGAAACAACTGGGAGCGTGCTAGAAGTCGCGCTGTTGCACCAACTCTAGCACGCAACTCAGCATGTCCTTTTTGAATTAAGGGGGATCAAGGACGCCCCACATCAACCCTATTCAGTATAAATACAACTTCAAGCCATTTTTGAAGGGTTACACAATACTTTGGGAGGCAAGAACACACAAGGAGCAAGGCGGAGAATTCTTCTATGAGTTTTTCACTTTCTTATTCATATTTCCATTCTTGGTTATGACCTTTTATACTGTAATCTTACATAGTATTATGAGTAGCTAAACCCGTCATCTAGGGTTGATGGAACCAATTATTGCATGAATTCTTGATTGCATATTGATATAATTAAGCCATTTTTACTCTCTAATTCTTCAACTATGTGCTTCTTGTGGTTAATTGAAGGGCCCTTGATTAATCGTGTCTAGATATCTTGTGTTGCTTGTGAGAGCACTTGATTAGATTGATGTTGAAAAACTCCACTTTTGAGTAAGTTAAGAGATTAATTACTTGGATTTAAAAGCAGGATTAGAGATAACAAAGCTTTTGCATGAACTTTATGAGTTGTACGAATTGTTAGCTAGAGTAATTCGAGAGAATACTTTTAGTAAATTATCGTAATTGATCGAGAGATATTTGAGATAAATAAGAACTCATCATCTTTAGAGAGTGGTGCGACGAAATTATAGCTGACGTGTTAGGAATTAATCCGACAATTGGGGAAATCATAAACCCTAGAACTTTTTATCCTTGATTCAACCTCATTCTTGCTAGTTGATAGTTTTTATTGTCATTTTCTCTTAGTTAAGTAATTTTTGTTAATTCACAAATCAAATCTTGAACTCTGAAAGTTGTCTGAGCTTATCATTAGTGATATTGAAAAGTTATAGCTAATAGGTTAATTACCAGTGGGATTCGACTCCGGACTCTTGAACCAGATTATTTTTGCAGCGATTGCTTAGTCCTTTTTACAACTTGAAAGAATTGCTAGGATTTTTAGTTTAGATAAATTTTCTGTGGTGCTAAAAATATTTCCATTGAAATTCTCACGTTTGGACTCTTCTATGCCTCAGGTGCATGCCTAGAAGCTCCTTGGGAACTGATGAACTATTTGAAGGTCTCTCAAATCCCGAGAAAGCATTCAAGACATTGAATCGGGCTAACAAGAAGGGCAAACAACTAAAACAGAACGAACATATCGAAATTGAAATGGGTGATGTTGAGAACATCAACGGGACTAATAGAAATAATCAAGTTGACCCAAACATCGGAATGGTAGCATCTCTTGTGCTGGAGGCTGCTCTATATGATTGGGTGCAACCAACCACTCACAATCTGGCAACTACAATTGTAGTCCCTCCAATACAAGCAGAAACTTTTCAAATTACGAACAACATGTAGCACCTGCTGCAGAACAAAGGTTGTTCTCCGGGTCTTACATCGAAGACCCACATCAACATTTGAAGAATTTTCTATCAATTTGTCACTCAAAGACAACTGAATGTGACACCCGAAGCAAACAGATTGTTACTGTTTCCATTCTTAGTGACTAGGGAGGCTCAAACTTGGCTGAATTCAATCCCAATAAACTCTATTGCTACTTGGGAGGAACTAGTCAATAAGTTCTTAAACAAGTTTTATCCACCCAATAAGACTGCGAGGCAAATTGATGAGATATTGCAGTTCAGGCAGAAACCAACTGAAACTTTGCAAGAAACTTGAGAGAGGGTTAAGGGTATGTTGGTGAAGTGTCCACAACATGGCATCCTGGATCAAATGCTAGGACATAGATTCTATATGGGTTTGGCTAACAGTCTGAAGGCTAATGTAGATGCTTTAACCGGGGGTGCATTCTTGAGCAAATCATTCACAGAGCGCTGGATGACGAGGGATACAACACTAACTCCAGTAGTGCATTCTGTTGCTCTTGACCCAAACAATACAAATGTAGAAAACATAGCCACTCTAATGACCCAGATGAGTTTGCTGACAAAGAAGATTGATGAGATGGGCATGAAACAGGTTCATATTGTTGGCACAGCAAATGGAGGTCTATGCACTCCGCGCATCAATCAGATGTATGTTTGCTCGTGGAGTGGAGAAAATGATAACTAGGGCTTCAGAGAAGACATGAATTACGTAATAGTTTTGGGGGTTAGAGGCAAGGTGGACAGCAATGGGTTCTCAGAATCAGCAGTACAGACCAGCCCAGCAATAGTACAATACCAATCCTGTGGGAGCACGACCACAAGGCCAAGTTATGCCCTATCAAAGGCAACCAGGTTACAATCAACAGCACCAGTAACATTTGGCTTACCAACAACCTCATCAACAACAGGTGACCAGATAGGAAGACAGTAATATGATAGAAATCAAGGGCATGCTGCAACAAATCATTGGGACTAATGGAAAGATGCAACAAAAGTTAGCCGCACATGACTCGGCTATTAAAGGCATTGAAACTCAATTAGGCTAGTTGCCATGGCTTTGAACAATCGCTCACAAGGAACATTGCCTACAGACACACACATCAATCCAAAAGAGCAAAACTAGAACCAATTAATGGCAGTGAGTCTCATGAATGGAAGTGATTTGGACAGAGAGCAAGGATTTGCTCAATCTAATAGAGACCGTGCCACCTACTCCAGTGCTATTTGAGATCGATCAGTCGATGGAGCTCATAGAGGTTGTAATTGAACAAGCATAAGTTGACAAAGCAGTGGGCAGAAGCAACCTCCAGCACCATTCCCTCAAAGGTTGCCAAAACAAAAGAAAGATGATTAATACAGGAAATTCATGGAAATGCTAAGGCAGATTCAATTGAATATTCCTCTGATTGATGCTTAGAGGGAAATTCCAGGCTACGCTAAATGATAAAGGATTTGATGTCTCGAAAGTTTGACTTCCAGGACCTTTTTATTGTGATTCTGACTCAAACTTGTAGTGTTGCAGTGACAAGGCCTATGGCTCAAAAGTTGTCTAATCTCAGTAGTTTCACTATCCATGCACAATTAGAAGTTATGCTTTTTGTCATGCCCCGACCTCGAGGAGCGCGACTGGCGCTCAACTGAGATACCCCAGTCAAGCAAGCCTATTCAATGCCTTCAACCCGAACTTACCCAAGAGTAAAGTGAAGGTGCATTTCCATTAATTAGACAACAAGAAAATCACGTGGACAACACAATTTCATTACCATTAGTTACTTCATTTATAATTCTCAAAATACATTACATAATCATAATTTAGAGGTGGAAGCATTGATATAAATTACAACATTTCTAGTTTGATTTTCCCAACACCAATATACAGCCCATACTATGTCTACGGAGCCTCTAACGGATACAAAAGAGTGCTATGATAGTGTCGGCCACAAGGCCCCAACTATACCTCAAAACATTTTACATAAGGAACAAAAGATACAAGACCCTGAAATAAAGTGGGGCTCACTAAGTCAGCTGGAAAGAGGGTGTACCACTATCACTGATTGATGCCATCTGCTGTGGAACCACCTGCATCCATTAAAGATGCATCGCCCCTGGCAAAGGGGGCGCTAGTACATATGGAATAGTACTAGTATGTAAGACTAAACATCCTGCCAATAAAACAAGTAACAGTACAATGAGAAAGAACATGGAGTCAACGAGAGCCTCAAACAATATAACAATGCCAAGTTAAGAGAAAGATAAATTTCAAGTAAGCGACAATGTGTTAGGTTGGGAGATCTTTTAGTACCGATACACCACTGTGTTTTTAGCACGGAGTCTGATCTAAGCCCGATCAGCTAAGCCGTCTCACCTAGAGACATCCAATCACAACACCACCATGTGCGCAACATGTCGTCCAATCTCAGCCCAATCGGCTAAGCTGTCTCCCCACAATGTCGTGTGGGTCGACATCACATTCCGCTAGCAATCATCTCATCCCAATTAAGGGGAATAATCTCATCACATCAATCTCTTTCCAATTAAGGGGAATAATCTCATCACATCAATACAGGGATTTACCCCTCAATCAGTCCTACACCGGCACATGTAGTTTCGGGGTTAGGTTAATTTAGTCTACACTTCCTCGGTAACTAAATGATACTCCCAAAAAATTTATTATAAAAAGTAATTAAAGCTCATTTCATAATATTTCACACATATTTTAACTTCGTTGGCACTAATGGCCACAAGTGTAATTTCGTTCTTGGCACATCAGCTGTATTTTATATTTCATAGTCCTTCCTTTCACTTTCAAACATCATCATGGATTATCAACAATAAGAGCATTTATAATCAAGACTTTAAGTTCATATATGAGCAATAAGAGTCTTAAGTACATTGAGTTTTCTTCCACCATTTGGCATAATAACTTTCATTTGAAACACGAATTTAAGCCATAATATTTAATACACAAACCATACTTGAACACATTGCTCTTTGAAGTTTGATTTCAAGTTTATTTAAAATGTTAAGTTCTCAGTGTGCTCCCAGGAACGTTGACATCGAGTCAGACCACCACAGTGAAAACAATAACGTGGTACCAAGCAATGACGTACCCCCTGTTGATCCTAACGGTGTCCAATCACTGACCCGGTCGACGCTAACTCACACATTGCCATCAACATCAACCTGTCAACTGATCTTGAAAATAGCATTCGCGGGGCACCCCGGCCATGAGCTCGAGAAGCACCCCAAGGGGAAGGTGATGGAGTTAGCTTACGAATGATTTTTGAAATGCTGCAATCTCAGCAAGTGGCAATAGCACAACTACAGACTCAAAATCACGCCCAGAACACGATCGAACCCGAGCGCGTTAGAGAAGACGCTCAGAGAGATGAACAGATTGTCGTAGAATCGAATGAGTTCGGACCCAGAGAAACTTATGAGGTGATTAAAATGCTCGAAGCACGAACAAAGAGGGTGGAGTCTGGTGAAAAAAAAAGATAGAGGCAATGACAAGAAGATGGAAACTTACAATTCGAGTGTCGATCAGATCCCGGGAATATATCTAGTAAGAAACACAAAGTGAGAGAGGCTCTGGCGATAGAGAGAGAAAGAGAGGTGACGAACACGAAGCAGCTCATCGCCAGCCATGGCGATGCCGGCCTGGGCCCAACCGACTGGCGAACCTCCTCCCCTCACTCCCCAAGCTCCCACCACAAATACAACCAGTCAACAACCCCTAGACTACAGTCGTCTCCTCCGACCTTCAACCCTAAACTCGCTCACCCCTAACAGTAAACCCTAACCCGACAGCACAAATCGAGCCAATACCTTTCAAAAGAGCAACTTTCTTACAAGGTCAGCCCTATGCCAATTTTACAGAAGCTGAAGTTGATCCAATGAACATAATTGAAGGCACTCAATATGCAGTAATTGGTAAATTTTCCTGTGGGTAGCCTGAAATTCAAGAGCTGTGTAGGTTAATTCCTGCTCAGTGTGGAATTAAAGGTGATTGTAACATTGGATTGCTCAGCGATAGGCATGTACTAATTCGATTGACGCTATGGCAAGACTTCATCAACTTTACATCGAAGGCAGTATACTAATTGAACGCAAAAGATGGATACGAGTATCAGATGAGGACATTGATTTATGACGCCAAATTCAAAGAAGGAGAAGAAACGTCCAAAGCAATGGCTTGGATTTCATTCCCTAATCTGCTGCCTACTTACTTTGTTAAAGAATGCCTCTTTTCTTTAGCCTCAGCAGTCGGAAAGCCATTGCATGTAGATATGGCAACAATCAATAAAACCCGTCCAAGTTGTGCAGGAGTCAAGGTATTAGTTGATTTGGTAATAGAAAAGAAAATCCACATGGATATTGAGAATGAAGTTACAGGGAGCATAAGAACCGAATGGGTTAATGTTCAGTATGACTTCATACCCAAATAATGCAAACAGTGCAAGTTACAGGGCCATGACATGCTAGAATGCTGGAAGCTTCATCCTGAACTACTGAATGAAACTGCCGGTGAAAAACAGAAAGTTAAGGAAAAGACAAAAGAAGCAGCACCCCTCATGATCCTTTCAAGTTGTAAAGTAGTTGGCAACATTGGTTTACAATGGAAGGAAGTCAATCGAACTCAAAGAAAAGACAAACAAATAGCAGACCAATCCAAAAGTAGATTGACATTAAAACCAGCTAATACAGAGATGCAGAAACTACAGACAAACAACAAGTTTGCAGCACTGGAAATGGAACAGAGCAGAGGCAATGAAGACAATCAACTGATTGTAGTTGAAGAAGCAACGAGAGGAAGTACACACGCCTTAATGGCAGCACAGCTAATTTCAACTCCAGGTACTAGCAAGCCACTACAGCCTACTAAGGCACAAGAAGAGGTATATGGAAGTGGAGACAAAGCACTAGCCTTTGAAAGCAAAGAAACAACAAGACATTGGGTCAACAAGGCCTTTATCAACAATATCACAACAAACCAATCATGCCAAGAGATCCTGATACCTGAAGTGAATGAGGTTGACAGAATCCAACTCAGTGAAGGCAAGCTATGGAGTGAACAAGTAGAAGAAGGATCGGAAGAAGAAGCAGTACCAGATGGCCTGGGAAATGATGAGGATGCAACCGATGAGGAAGAAGAACCAAATGTACAAAGTTTATGGATGCAGGGAAATCAGCCAAAAGGGGTAAGAAAAAGCAGGTCAAGGACAATCAAAATGCAATATCAGGGGTCCAAACCAGGAGGATCCTATCTAAATCCCACACTCAATCATGAATGGAATCATGTTGAATATAAGATCATTCAACACTCAGCAAGCTTTTGAGAGACTGATCAATATGCACAGACAACACCATTTTCAATTCATTAGGATCATGGAACCTAAGCAAAAATTTAAAAAACTGGAGAGGTACAAAAGGAAGATTGGAATGCCTAAGTGCTACGCCAATGTTTCAAACAAGATTTGGGTATTTGTGGATGATGATCATGAAGTAGAGGTAATAAATGACATGGAACAGTAATTAACAATGCAACTGACAAACATGGAGTCACATTCTTCATTCATTGTCACTTCTGTTTATGCAAAATGTGATGCTACTCAAAGAATTGAGTTGTGGGACAGTATGTACAATCTTGCCAGAGATATATCAATGCCTTGGCTTGTAGGAGGTGATTTCAACGTGATATGGGATGAAGAAGAGATGTTTGGAGGACTCCCAGTATCTCTAAATGAAGTTGAAGACTTTAGACATTGCATCAACACCTGCAATCTCTCTGAACTCAACTTTAAGGGCAGCATTTACACATGGTGGAATGGGAGAGAAGAGAAAGATTGTATTTTCAAAAGGCTGGACAGATGCCTAGCTAATTGTGCACTCCAACAATGGCAGCCACTTTTGGAAGTCACCCACCTGCCAAAGATAGGGTTAGACCACTGTCCTATGCTACTAGCCTGCAACCAAAATACCACACCTACAAACAAAGCTTTCAGATTCCTCAGTTTTTGGATAAAACGTCACTCTTTCAAAGATGTGGTAAAGGAACACTGGAAAGCAGACTTTGTAGGGGATCCTTTCCTGGTATTTAATAACAAATTGAAGAAGGTGAAAAGAGCTCTATCAACATGGAGAAAAGCAACACATGGAGACATTTTTCAAAAAATAGCAAGCCTGGAGGAAGTGGTCAGAGTACATGAAGCACAATTTGAACTACAACCTACTGCACAGATAGAACAAGGCTGCAAAGGGTACAAGCTGACTTGATCAGATACTTGACCTTAGAGGAGGAATTCTGGAAGCAAAAATCTGGTATGACATGGTTCACAGGTGGAGACAGAAACACAAAGTTCTTTCATGCACAAGTGAATGGCAGAAGGAAGAGATTACAATTGAAGATAATACAGGACAGTCAGGGTATATGGCGTGAAGAGAATGAAGAAATAGCAGAGGAAGCAGTCAACTATTTCAAAGCCTAGTTCCATGAGGCAAACATCCCTACAACATTCAGAATCCTGGATCATGTTCCCACATTGATGGAAAGCACAGATAATGCAGCTACCAACAAAAGAAGAAATCAAACAAGCAGTGTTTGGATTTAATGCGGAAAGTGCTGGTGGACCTGATGGTTTCAATGGTAGCTTCTACCAATCATGCTGGGATTTAATCGAGAATGACATAGTGGATATGGTGAAAGTAGCCTTTAATGGACATACTCTTCCCAAGAGTATAACACACACAAACTTGGTGCTACTGCCAAAAAGGAAGGAGATACTGACCTTCTCAGATATGAGATCTCAGCAATTTCAGCAATACAATTTTCTCCATAGTGATTCATGACAGAATGGTAAGCATTTTACCAAAGCTAATCTCTGAAGAACAAGCTAGTTTTGTAAAAGGCAGAAGAATAGTGGAAAATGTCTTGTTAACTCAAGAAATTATAACAGACATTCGTTTGAGAACTAAAGCAGGCCCAAATGTGGTACTCAAACTGGACATGACAAAAGCATATGACAGACTATCATGGCTCTTCTTGACAAAGGTTCTGAGAAATATGGGATTCGAGGAGAAATTCATTGGCATGATACATGGGATTGTGGCAAACAACTGGTACTCTATTCTGGTCAATGGAGAACCACATGGATTTTTTAAATTCACAAGGGGAGTCAAACAAGGTGACCATTTGTCAACTGCCCTCTTTATACTGGTAGCAGAGGCTATGTCTAGAGGACTCAGTGCTTTACACTCCAATCTGTATGTCTGTGGTTTTGGACTGCCTAAATGGAGTCCCAAAATAAACCACTTAGCATATGCTGATGACACCATCATCTTTTCCTCATCAGATGCCACTTCACTTCAGCTGATAATGGAAGTGCTGACTGACTATGAAAAAGCTTCAGGCCAACTGATCAACAAGAACAAGTCTGCTGTTTACATACATCACTCCACCTCAACACAAGTAATTGACAAAGTGCAAAGAATCACAGGAATACTGAGGCAAGATTTCCCTTTTGCCTACCTGGGATGCCCAGTCTTCTACAAGAGGAGGAAGATGGATTACTATCAAGGTCTATACAAAAGGTGATGGATAAATTGCAAAATTGGAAAGGGAAACTACTCTCCATAGGGGGAAGGGCAGTGCTTATCACACATGTGTTACAAAGCATGCCCGTACACCTCCTCTCTGCAGTAAACCCCTCAGCATGTGTGATCAATAAACTACACAAGATAATTGCACAATATTTTTGGTGCAACTCTGTGGGAAACCCAAGCAGGCACTGAGCATCATGGAGTATTCTATGCTTACCATATGAGGAAGGTGGTGCAGGTTTCAGATCCTTACATGATATGTCCACAACATTGTTTTGTAAGCTATGGTGGAACTTCTGAACAAAATCAACTCTGTGGAGTGCATTTATGAGCCAAAAGTACTGCAAAAAGCTCAATCCTATAATAGTACCATGGAGAGGTGGTTCTCACATATGGAGGAAAATGAGAGACTGCAGAAACATCATAGAACACCAAATCTGTTAGCAACCTAAGATGGGATCTTCTCTATTGTGGTTTGAAAACTGGACTGGACTAGGAGCCTTATACTTTGTCACCCCACCTGATTTCATATGTGATGAAACGATACAAAATATTCAGGTTGTGGTGTGTGAAGGTTACTGGGATGAAGACGAGATCAAAGAAATACTGCCAGTTGAACTTGGTACACACATACTGGAGAATATTCAACCTCCAACCTCCACTGATGCACTTGATAAACCAATATGGATGCTAGAAACCAGTGGGAACTTCACTGTTAAATCAGCTTGGGAATATTTGAGAAAGAGGCAGCATCCTCAAAATGCTTACAAGAAAGAACTGCCATTCAAGGTTGCCTTCTTCATGTGGAAATTATGGAGAAACAGAATACCACTTGATGACTTCTTCAAAAAACTGGGCTACCACATGGCCTCTAAATGCAGTTGCTGTGCAGAACCACAAGAAGAAACAAGATAGCATCTATTCTTTACTTCATATGCTGCCAAAAAAGTGTGGGAGTATTTCCTTGGTTATGCAGGAACTGACACAGAAGGAATCACACTGCACCAAGCAGTGACCAAATGCTGGACTGCGGAAGTAATCGATCGACTGAAACCAATAATGCAGGCCCTACCTTCAGTGATTGTATGGGAGCTGTGGAAGAGAAGAAACAGCTACAGACATGGAGATGCAATCACTATCAGTAGAGTAATATACCAGATCAATTCTACTCTTCAGCTACTCATCGAATTCAGAAAGCCAGGTATGCACAACATCCCACATAAATAGCCAGACATAATCACTGTGATGGAACAATACACCCCCACCCTGAAGTACACAAAGGTACTTTGGGAATTCCCCAGTCAAGGGTGGACAAAGGTTAACACAGATGGAGCCTCTAGAGGTAATCCAGGAAGAAGTTCCATTGGCTTCATATTGAGAGATGAGAAGGGAGATATCATATATGCATGTAATAAAGAAATCCAAGAAGGCACAAACACAGAAGCTAAAGCACAGGCAATGGTAGAGGCCCTGTGATTTTGTGTTCACAATGGCTACACTCTCATAGACCTTCACACTGATTCAATGATGCTTGTGAAAAGTATAAAGGGAGAATGGAGAGTGCCATGGTCCATTGATGAAACAGTTTCATAGATCAGAAAATTGATGGCAAGCTACAATATAACAATAACACACACTCAGAGAAGGCAACAAAATGGCAGATCATCTAACCAACTATGCACTGGACTTTGGACCAATTTAATGCTACTGTTTTGATGATTTGGATATACAAAGTAGAAGACTGCTCAACAGTGATAAGATTCAATGTCCATACCTAAGAGTAAGAGTGACAAGAAACTAGGGGCAGTAACACTGCCAGAGGGCAAGAAACCTGGTGGAAAGCAAAACAACAGTGCTAAAGAAAGAATAGAGCAGTGGCTCTACACTAACTATTCTTCTTTTCTTGCAGGGAGCATAGGAAAAACTAACCTTACATATCAACCACATCAACTAATTCATACAGTCAGGAGAATCCGGAGGTCACCAATGAGAATGCAGTACCAACAAAGAAAAACTGGAGCACAACTTGCCAACACTGTTAATAACAAATACAGCAAAGGTTTGATACCTCCACAACAACTGCTGCCATATGATTTACCATGGAACAGCATCACACAGGCACAATGTTACTAGGGCTGTCACCACAAGCATCATCACAACATCAGCAATGAAGAGAAACTAGAGAGGTGGATACAATCTAACTTGATGTTGTTTCTTGCAGGAAATGTTAAAAAGTGCTGCCATCAACACCTGCTCACATCTCTAACCACCAGTACCTTAGAGTCAAGCTGCAGTGAAACTCTAATCACTGTGACGGGACAGGTTACTACTGAAGAAGCAATATGTCATTACATTGCTTCTTTGGTTAGCAGGCTAGAACCCAACTACTCCAACCAATCTCAGCAAACACACATACATAATCTCAGTATACCTATCAACTTTGCAGAGAGCCTAGAGGAGGCCAGATCATTGCTGCAATTGCAATGTGTGATAGTAGCATTTCTAATGCTCAATCTATTGCAATTACAGCAATTATCATGGATTCCCCTTGCTAGCATACAACACAGCAACCTAGTAAGCACACAATTAAACAATAGCAGCAGTATAGGAGAAGCAAGATGGACACTCCCTGTCACCATAAAGCACTGGTACTCAATCACCACACAATTTAGCAGAAATAACAACAAGTACTCCCAGTCACATTGCCTGCAGCAACTACAACGGCCACAAGCACACCTAACAGACAACCAATAGCAGCAGCACCCTGAAGATTATAGGAACACAAAGCACTTAAATCAGCATGCAGAATAAAGACAACTGCCATATTATCAACAGCAAACAAAATCCCAAAAAACAGCAACATATATCATGTTCACCACTGATCCCAGCACCCTCCAAAGTACTATAAACAACTGGAGATGGTCCAGATTGTTGCTGTAGTTGAAAGCTGTGGTATTAGCACCCTTGGTGATCAATCTGTTGCAACTACAGCAATCATCTTTGACACTCCTAGCCACATCACAATACTGGAATCCTAACTTCACTCAGCAACACTCCAGCAATCTACAGAGCCAACAGTCATCCCAAAAAACTGAAACACCAACAGGCTATCATTAAAAGCAGCACAACAACAAGGATATACATTGTCAGAAAGCACAGCAGCAGCAACTTCAGGACATAGAAACTCAGCCAGGAAATCATCAGCAGAGGAAGTACACATACAAGAGCAACAACCAGTCAGATCAACCATCGTGGATCCCTCCAGCACTCACATTCCATAGATATCCAATCAACACAAAGTAGTTCAAGAGTAAGGACAAGCATGTACATAACTCAATGTAGCAGCAGCTTCAAGTTACAGAAATGCAGACTCCAGTTACAAAATTCCAACTAACTCAGAGCAGCACAGGACCAAGGATCCACACAGACACAAAACAAAACAGCAGCAGCTTCAAGACACTGCAGTAGATTTAATGGAATATCAGCAGAAGAAACATTCACCCAGGAACAACAACTGTCACTCCTCCTTTTTGGCAGGCGAGACCTTACTAAACCCTTTTGATAAAAGGCTTAATAAAACTCGCAAAAGGGGGCTTTGGATTCTGAAGGTGACAAAGATAAGATTTAAAGGGGAAAACTTAGAGTCGCCACCTGACAATGGATTCTGGTATGCCAGGCCACCGTTTTAGAACTTGAACTTAAAGTCAAGTTCATACCAGAGAGTTGGGTAAGGGGGTTCATTTGATTCGGGAGAAGGTATTAGGCATTCCCCGAATCCTGTGAAAGACACGGTTGTGTATTCGATTCAGTTGGCTTTTAATACGTTTGTATTGAGCTAAAAAAAACACCCAAGAGGCTTGAGGTCATTCCCACCAAATAAAGAAGGAAAACAAATACAAAGTACGACAAGTTTCACTTTTGATCCTCATATACAAATACGTCGAGGAATTCCCCGGAATGTCAAATACGCAAGTCCTTCGGGGCATTCCCCCGATAAATTTAACTAAAGAATGACCTCTCACCTCAAAAAGTCTAATAAAACATCCTAGTATTGCCTACCCAAGCGTGATCGGCCTAAACATGCTACTAGCGAGTAATGTAATAAGATAAGAAAATGAGATCTAAAATAAAGAAAGATAAAAATTCAACTCGTGACCTTGTTCTTTTAACTTTTATTACATGCATTTAACCAAACCCGACCTAAAGAGCCACAAAAGAAAAGAAAAAGAACAAAACGTCACTGCAAATAAGGATTTGCTATCGCAGATCCCATATGCGAGACGCATCTTGTGTGCAAAAATCGCAGATTAGAACAGAACCCCAGATCAAGGTTCGACGTCAAAATGCGATCCAGTATGCTATCGCAAAGTGTGTCTGCGAGCCGCAAATTTCACGCAGTGATCGCAAATCATAACAAAATTCCTAGGTAGATTTAATGTCAGAAATGCGACAATCTGGTCAAAATTGCGAACCGCATATCAGTTATGCAGTCGCAGAGTCCACCCCAAACGCAAAATTGCGAATCGCATATAAGTTATGCGGTCGCAGAGTCAACCCCAAAATGCAGACTAATCCAGTGTTTCTGGTGATTAGGTTCACTATGCGAACCGCATATCAGTTATGCGGTCGCAAATTCAACACCAAATGCATACCAATCTTATGTTTCTGTTTTAACTTCTTTGTTAGAGTATTGCATTGTGGCATCAACTGCTCTACTTTATTTGCTGAAGTATAATTTGAGTGTATCAATTCATGGAGTTAACAATCTAGAACAAGTATTCATAGCTTTATCATGCTTCAATCGTACAAATAGAGTAAATGAGAATTAAGAAATGAACCTGGTAGAGAGTTCCTATTGTTGTTTTGAAAGTCTATGCTAGCAAAAGGCCACGAACCACGATCGAAACTCGAACCGGAAGCTAGGTCGAACCCAAGCACACCTCGATTGATATTGGTTCTCAGAAAACTCTTTCCCACTCCAACCGGAATCGAAGCAAGACAGAAGTATATGTCCCTCTGTCTTTTGTTTTTTAAAGAAAATTTGAAGAAGAAGAAGAAGAAGAAGAAGACTCTAAATCTTCCCTGAAAAACTCAGATCCTCTCCTTAAAACCCTCTCATCATTCTTGATCTCCAAGATCACCCCTCTAGAATCCCCCAAAATCTGTTATATTGAGTGAGTATCGTCTGAGTGGAAGAGGTCGTGTGTATCTCTGTGTGTGTAGAGAATATTTTGTCAGAGTTAGTTATTATACGCGGCAGATAGAGAAAGAGTGGGCTAGGTTATTGGGTTGAATTTTTTTGGGCTTTTATTCTGAATTTGGGCTTCAAGAGATTTGCCAAACTTGGGCCAAAACCAGCTGAACATCTAATCTAAAGTACCCACAAATATGACTTTTGATTTGAATTAATTAAAACATTGTTAAAGATAAAGTTGGGACTATATATTTATATTTTCAATTTTTGTACCTAAAATAGAATTAAATTTAATAAAGAGGTGAATTCTTGTGAAAATAAGCTCAAATAATTATTCTATAAATGCTATGACTATTAGAGGTAACTCTAACGTGTGGGTCAAAATTACATGTCTACAGTTGCCCCTCTTTGACGGGAAACATGGTGTGTTTTCAGGAAAAGAACAACAAGACATGTTTTTGACCCGACCTCTTCTTGGGGAAACCAAAATTGAAGGAAAGAGAATGTGATCGAGCCTTGGTATTTGAGCTGCCTACATATCCTTGGTTAGAAAGGAATCAGGCCACGTGTAGTTCATAAGTAAGAAGGACAATGGAGTACTGAGGTAGGGAGTCGAGTGAAGTGCCGTCGAGGTTCCGGTCCGCGGTCCCTGCCATTACATCAAAAATAAAGGAAAAATCACATCAGAAGAAAAAGAAAAATACAAGATCCTATTTGCTTTTTGTCTTGTATCTTCCTTGAATTTTTACTCGATCTTCAATATAGAATTGGAAAAGATGGACCCTGTTCTTCAGGCGGGCTCCTGGTGTTTCTTGTGCATTTGAAGTGACTCTGAAATAGATTCCCTCGTTTTACAGGTGGGTGCTTGATTTCCGAACATGAATTGTACTCCCTCATTATCCAGGTGGGCGCCTGATTGCTAAAACTTGAAATGTATTCCCTCGTTATCCAGGTGGGCGCCTGATTTCTAAAGCTTGAAATGTATTCCCTCGTTATCCAGGTGGGTATCCAGGTGGGCGCTTGATTGCTAAAGCTTGAAATGTATTCCCTCGTTATCCAGGTGGGCGCCTGATTGCTAAAACTTGAAATGTATTCCCTCGTTATCCAGGTGGGCGCCTAATTCTTTTACAATAAAGCAAACAAAACAAAAAATACTTTTCTACCCCAGTTGGAACTTGACATATCTGCGGGGATTAATTGAATTATGTTACCTAAAAACTTCTAAAAATTTAAAAACTAATTCCCATTATCCAGGAGGGTCTTGAGAAATTCAAAACTAATTCTCATTATCCAGGAGGGTCTTGAGAAATTTAAAGCTAAATCACATTATCCAGGAGGGTCCTAAGAAAACTAAAAGCTAAATCCCTTTATCCAGGAGGGTCCTGAGAAATTTAAAACTAAATCCCATTGTCCAGGAGGGTCCTGCGAAATTTAAAGCTAATTCCCATTATCAAGGAGGGTCCTGAGAAATTTTAAAACTAAATCCCATTATCCAGGAGGGTCCTGAGAAATTTTAAAACTAAATCTCATTATCTAGGAGGGTCCTGAGAAATTTTAAAACTAAATCCCATTATCAAGGAGGGTCCTGATAAAACTAAAAGCTAAATCTCATTATCTAGGAGGATCCTAAGAAATTTTAAAACTACATCTCATTATCCAGGAGGGTCCTGAGAAAACTAAAAGCCAAATCCCATTATCCAGGAAGGTCCTGAGAAATTTTAAAACTAAATCTCATTATCCAGGAGGGTCCTGAGAAATTTTAAAACTAAATCCTATTATCCAGCCCATTATCCAGGAGGGTCCTGAGAAAACTAAAAGCTAAATCCTATTATCCAGGAGGATCCTGAGAAATTTTAAAACTACATCCCATTATCTAGGAGGGTCCTGAAAAATCGAAAATGATTTTACCTGTGCCATGCTCTCTTCTTGGGGAATTCCGAATAGAAACCTTTTGCCTCCCAAGCCATGTCTTTTTCACAAGAGGGCTTTGTGTATTGACAAATTTTCATATTTCCTGTTTCAGATAAATAAAATCTTGTTAGTTTAAAAATGCGGTGGTTAGTTTGCGGCGTCATTGCTGAGGGTCTGCTTATGTTAGGGAATATATTCAAGTTTTAACTCTTGCTGGGGATCTGCTTCTGCTGACTGCCATGCTTCATCCTGATCAGCTGCTTTGAACGAGCAAAGAGTTGTTTGACCTTTGATTGGGACCGGATCGCACAATCTCCGAATGACCCGAATTTCTTATCCCTACCTGTTGCATTGCCTTTTCATTCCGAATGCCATTGCATCCTTGTATTTTCCAAAACTGAAGAATCGCCTATCGCCTAAACTTCAATTATCTGCATACTATTCATTCCAAATTCTGTTTGTTGTGATATGCTTGGCCGAGTTCCGCCTTGCGCAATTTGGAAGTTGGTAGTAGGCTTTGAAAGCCTTCCCTGCTTGTTTGTCATGGGCAAGTTCGAAAGAAACTCATAAAAATGGACTCAAAGAACAAAATGTAATGATTTTGGACAAAAAGGAATAAAGGAAAACTTTGAACACGGATGACTATGTGAAGGAAATTTGGAAAAGAAAGACTTATCTGAGGGAAGCAGCCAGCTCCAATGATCATGACATGCATTTCGGATTGATCATCCTAATCCGTCCGACCAATCATATTCAGCTCGTGGCATAAGTCCATACTTCGAAGACCGACCTTTCACTGATCACATTCCTCTTGTTGGTTTATCTTTCAACTCACCATCGCCTTATGGTGCCCGTGAGGGTTTTCACCAATAAGACTCTCTCATTTCGAATTTTCTCTCATCTCACCATCGCCTTACGGTGCCCGTGAGGGTTTTCACCAATAAGACTCTCTCATTTTGTATTTCTCTCATCTCATGAATGTAGTGTTTCCCCTGATGCCAATCATGTCTCTATCCCGCTTGACCCGGCATCCCCAAAAATTGATCGGAAGGTCTTTCTTTGGACTGTAATGTAGGCTTTTTGACAAGGCTAGAAATAAAGGGTGGCATGAAGGCTCAAAATAATTCAGGATGAAATAGGGGGTAAAAATTACAACTTTTGGAATCAGATCTTTTCGAATTCGAAACTTCTGCCCCAGTTTCTTTGGGGTCTGTTGGGATTTTTAATTTTTATTTTGATGAGACCGAACCGTAAGGTTGCCTACGTATCCTTGAAAGGAATTAGGTCAAACATAGTTCAAATTCTTTCCTTGTTTGTTTGTTTCTTTCTTTCTTCTTCTTTTTCTTTTTCTTCTTCTTCTCTTTTTTTTCTTTTCTTCTTCTTTTTTTTTTCTTTCTTTTTCTCTTTTTTTTTTCGTCTTTCTTTTCTTTCTCTTTTTTCGTCTGTCTTGTTTCTGCTACTGATTCCAAAAGAGGGATATGAAAGAAAATAGATAAGGCTCAAAAGGGTAGCGAAGGATGAAGTGTTTGGGTAGCGGAATAAAATGCCTTCGTCATTTCAACTTCGAACATGCCAAGTACAAGATATAATTGAAAATGAGCAAAGAGATCATACATAATACCTCTTAACGGCATCAGAATTGATAGCCATATCTACACATTGCCTTCTATGTTTGTTAAATGCAAAGCACCATTAGAAAACACTCTCGCCACAACGAACGGTCCTTGCCAGTTTGGGGCGAATTTGCCTTTAGCTTCCGCCTGATGAGGAAGAATGCGTTTCAATACCGTCTGGCCCACTTCAAATTTCCGAGGGCGCACCTTTTTGTTGTATGCTCTGGCCATTCTTTTCTGATACAGTTGGCCATGACATACTGCAGCCAACCTTTTTTCATCAATTAGACTCAACTGTTCGAGCCGGGTTTTGACCCACTCACTATCATCAATTTCGGCTGCTGCAACGATCCGAAGAGATGGAATCTCAACTTCCGTAGGTATAACTGCCTCAGTTCCGTATACCAGCAGATAAGGAGTTGCACCCACTGAGGTGCGAATAGTAGTGCGATAGCCCAGTAATGCAAAAGGCAACTTTTCATGCCACTGCTGAGAATTCTGAACCATCTTACGAAGTATCTTCTTTATGTTCTTGTTGGCAGCCTCAACAGCTCCATTTGCCTTGGGGCGATACGGAGTGGAGTTCCGATGCATGATCTTGAACTGTTGGCATACCTCTTTCATCAAATGACTGTTGAGGTTAGTAGCATTGTCTGTAATGATCACCTTGGGAATTCCGAACCGACAAATGATGTTTGAATGAACAAAATCTACCACTGCCTTCTTGGTTACGGACTTGAAAGTTACAGCTTCGACCCACTTGGTAAAGTAATCAATGGCCACCAGAATAAACCTATGCACATTTGACGCTGCCAAATCAATTGGCCCAATAACATCCACGCCCCAGGCAACAAAGGGCCAGGGTGCAGACATTATGTGTAACTCGGATGGAGGAGAATGAATCAAATCACCATGTACCTGGCATTGATGACACTTGCGAACAAAGCTGATACTATCCCGTTCCATGGTGAGCCAATAATAACCTGCTCGAAGTATCTTCTTTGCCAATACATACCCATTAATATGTGGATCGCAAACTCCAGAATGTACTTCGGCCATGATAACTGAAGCCTCTTTAGCATCTACGCACCTCAGCAATCCTAAATCCGAAGTCCTCTTGTACAAGATTCCTCCGTTTAAGAAAAATCCACTGGCCAGACGTCGAATGGTTCTCTTTTGGTCATTTGTAGCATATACCGGATATACCCCTGACCTGATGTATTCCTTGATATCATGGAACCAAGGTTCGCCATCGATTTCCTCTTCCACCACATTACAATAAGTATGTTGATCACGAACTTGGATATGTATGGGGTCGACATAAACCTTGTCTGGATGATGTAACATTGACGCTAGGGTGGCCAAGGCATCAGCAATTTCATTATGAATTCTGGGAATATGTCTAAATTCAACTGACCTGAATCGTTGACAAAGATCATGCAAGTACTGTCGGTAAGGTATGAGCTTTAAATCTCGAGTTTCCCATTCTCCTTGAATCTGGTGGACCAACAAATCTAAATCCCCCAAAACAAGTACTTCCTGGACTCCCATGTCAATAGCTAACCTTAAACCCAGAATGCATGCTTCGTATTCAGCCATATTGTTGGTGCAATAAAATCGAAGTTGGGCTGTTACAGGATAGTGCTGCCCTGTTTCAGAGATAAATACAGCCCCTATTCCAACCCCTTTCATGTTAGCAGCTCCATCAAAGAAAAGTTTCCAACCTGGTTTTTCTTCATGGGAAACCTCGTCAACATTCATGACCTCTTCATCAGGAAAATAAGTCTTCAATGGCTCATATTCATCATCCACCGGATTCTCGGCCAAGTGGTCGGCCAAGGCTTGGGCTTTCATCACGGTCCAAGTGACATAGATGATATCAAACTCTGTGAGTAAAATCTGCCACTTTGCAAGTCTTCCCGTGGGCATAGGCTTCTGAAAGATGTATTTTAGAGGATCCATGCGAGAAATAATATAAGTAACGTGGGATGACAGATAATGCTTCAACTTCTGTGCTACCCAAGTCAAGGCGCAACATGTCCTTTCAAGCAGAATATACTTAACCTCATAGGGAGTGAACTTCTTACTAAGATAATAGATTGCTTGCTCCTTCTTTCCTGTGATGTCAAGTTGACCCAACAGGCAACCAAAAGAATTATCCAAGACTGTCAAATAAAGAATTAGAGGTCTCCCCGGTTCTGGTGGGACCAGCACCGGCGGATTCGACAGGTACCTCTTGATCTAATGAAATGCTTCTTGACACTAGTCAGTCTACTTGACTGCAGCATTCTTCTTCAACATCTTATAGATGGGCTCACAGGTTGTCGTGAGCTGAGTGATAAACCTGCTGATGTAATTTAACCTTCCAAGTAGGCTCATCACTTCTGTTTTGTTCCTTGGCGGCGGTAATTCTTGAATGGCTTTGATCTTTGACAGATCCAGTTCAATACCGCGTCGAATGACCACAAAGCCCAGCAGTTTACCGGACGGGACACCAAATGCACATTTCGCTGGATTGAGCTTGAGATTGTACCTGCGGAGCCTTTGGAAAAACTTTCTCAGATCTTTGACATGATCAGACTGCTTCTTTGACTTTATGATCACATCATCTACATAAACTTCAATCTCTTTATGTATCATGTCATGAAACATGGTGGTCATTACCCTCATGTAAGTTGCCCCAGCATTCTTCAAACCAAATGGCATTACCCGATAACAATACGTTCCCCATGGCGTGATGAATGTTGTCTTTTCTGCATCTTCCTCGTCCATCAAAATCTGATGATATCCTGCGTAACAGTCCACAAAAGACTCAATCTCATGCTTGGCACAACTGTCGATCAGAATATGAATGTTCGGCAATGGAAAATCATCCTTTAGGCTTGCTTTGTTGAGGTCGCGGTAATCAACACACACCCTGGTCTTACCATCCTTCTTTGGCACTGGCACAACATTGGCTAACCAAGTGGGATATCGGGTGACCCGAATAACCTTTGCAGTAAGCTGCTTTGTGATTTCTTCTTTGATCTTTATACTCATATCAGACTTGAACTTTCGCAACTTTTGTTTGACAGGGGGACATGCTGGATCGGTTGGCAATTTATGGACTACCAGATCAGTGCTCAAACCCAGCATTTCGTCATACGACCAGGCAAAGACATCTTTGTACTCAAACAATGTTTTGATTATTTCTTCCTTCTATTACGGTTGTATATGCACACTTATCTTGGTTTCCCTAACATCATCCTGGTCCCCTAAATTGATTGCTTCAGTCTCGCTCAAATTAGGTTTCGGTTTTTCTTCAAATTTTTTTAGCTCCTTACTGATTTGCTCAAATGCTGCTTCTTCATCATATTCTATTTCATCGTCGTATTATACTTCTTGGATTGTTATTTCAGAATTGGATTGGCGTTTAAAACCTGGCTGAAAATTCCTCATGCATGTCATGTCACTGTAACTAGCATAAAAAGAACTGTACAACAGAACAAAAACAAAACACTATTAAGAATAATGGAAAACGGGAAATTGCATTTCATTGAAAATAAAAGATAGAAGGGTTTGAACATCAAAATAGGCAAGACTAAAAGTCTGGACTACAACCCTTGAACGATCTAGATAACAGAAAAGGAAATAAAGCAAACTACCAAAACTCCTTCCTGGTGGGGAGAGGAGTAACTTCCCAATTGCTAAGCTTCACGTTCGGGCCAACAAACTGCACATCTTCTTTACTAGAGCCTTCACCGACCTCTACCATATTGACCTCTTTGAAAAGATTTCGAAACCCCTTGATTATCTCTTCATCAATATTGACCACAGGTTCTGGGATTAAGGAGGTTGGAAGTTTTTCGGCTACTGGTTTGATAAAAGACTCGGAGATGTGTGGGACTGGCTGGGATAGTGACCATACCTTTTGTTTTGGATTCTTAAACCTTTTCATGTCCTCTTCTGTGGGCGTGAATCCCAAATCAAACGTACCATAATTCCCGTGGGAGCGTATTGGATGCACAATACCTTGCAGAGATTATCCCAAACCCTTGGCCGGCACAAAACCATTCTACAACATTTCAGTCGCAACCATGACAGATGCGGAGGATAACTTGGGACCCGGAATGCATTTTCCTTCAGTGATCTTATCAACAAACACTGTTTCAAAAGTTTGAAAGACCCAAGGTCCCTTATCATCTTCAGCTTCCACAAATTGAACAATGGTGTCATTGCCAGCTGACAGATCTTCCTCACCATGCACAACTATTTCCTGCCTATCCTACTCGAATTTTACCATTTGGTGCAGAGAGGACGGGACCGCCTTAGCAGCATGTATCCAAGGCCTTCCCAACAACAGATTGTAGGAGACAACTACATCTAGCACTTGGAATTCCATGGTGAACTCAATTGGCCCTATTGACAATTCGAGCATTATGTCTCCAACAGAATCCTTACCTCCTCCGTCAAATCCCCGAACGCATATACTTTTCAAACGGATCCTTTCAGTGCTAATTTTCAGTTTTTGCAGAGTAGATAAAGGAAAAATATTTGCACTAGAGCCGTTGTCAATCAAAACCCTCGAAACAACATAATCTTTACAATTCACTGTGAGATAAAGGGCTCGGTTGTGTTCTGTCCCCTCGATAAGAAGTTCGTCATCCGAGAAAGTGATCCTGTTTGCTTCAAAGATCTTGCTAGCTATATTTTCCAAGTGGATCACTATGATCTTATCAGGAACATGTGCCTCATTTAAAATCTTCATCAAGACCCTGCGATGTTCATCTGAGTGTATCAGTAGAGATAAAAGAGAAATCTGAGCCGGTGTTTTCCTCAACTGCTCTATAATGGAATAATCCTGTCCCTTCATCTTCTTCAAGAACTCCTCAGCCTCTTCCTCGGTGACCGATTTCTTTATTGGCATTTGGCTATCTTTGAATGGCTTGACTTTCCTTAATTCTTCTGGAGCGAAACATCTCCCAGAATGAGTCAATCCTCTAGTTTCATTAACTTCTTCCTCTACTTCTTTTCCTTTGTATGTCACTATCACTTGCTTGTAATTCCACGGAACAGCCTTGGGTTACAGGTTTAACGATGATAGGGGTAATAGGAGCCCCTTTCACAACTATGACAGGCTTAATTGGAATCCCTGGTACTATCACTTTTGAGTTTTCTGGACTGGCCTCAATATCTTTTGGCATCCCTTTCACGACCAACAACGGTGGTTTCACACTGAGCGGGCTCGGCTTTTCTGTTGCCCCTTTAACTATCACAGGCTTTGCATTGGTGGAGTTTGGATCCTTAACTAAATTGTTTTCACTGGCCCGAATCATCATGACGGACTTATAAGACTTTTTGGGCTCTCCGTCCTTGTAAACTACTTCAATCATATGTGTCTCTTCATGGGCAGGCAGAGGGTTTTGGTTGATGTTTGGAGTGTCTGGGCTTTGGACTACAATTTGGTTTGTATCGATGAGCTCTTGGATCGCCCGTTTCAGGTGCCAACACTTCTCTATGTCATGACCTGGAGCGTCAGAGCAATAGGCACATCTTAGGGAATAATCAAGGTTCTTTGGAGGGGGATTTTGTATTTTTGACTCAATGGGCCTCAACACGTCCAAGTGCCTTAACCTTTGGAATAGACTGGCATAAGATTCTCCAAGCGGGGTAAAAGTTTGTTTCCGCTGCTGCCTCTCTCTCCTATAATCTGGTCTTGGTCGAAAGTGTGGACCATTGGGGCTTTGGGAAGGTTGTGGAGATGGGTAGGCATTTTGTGGAACTGGGTAGGTATTCAATAGGACAGGGTCATGCCATTGTGGGTAAGGAGGGGGTGGAGCATATGACTGGGCATGGTGAACAAAGTATTGGGGTGGTCTGGCTAAGTCTTGTGGGCCTGGCGAAGAGAAGTAATGTTGAGGGGTATTATATGGAGCTTGGGTGTAAGTTTGAGGTCGTGGTCAAAGATGGGTGTATTGATGAGGTGAACCCTCTGGCCCTGCCATAATCCGGAGACAACCATAGCAACATCTTCCTTCTTTTTCTTGCCTAGCAAACTTCCGCTACCACTTTGGATTGCCTAGGTAGTCGCTTTTATAGCAGAATAACTCATATGATCTTACTCAACTTGAGCCCTTTTTCCACCATTTCTCCCATCTTCACCACGTCATTGAAAGACTTACCAATGGCTGAGATCAAGTGTCCATAGTAAGTGGGCTCCAAGGATTGGAGGAAGTACTTAACCATCTCGTCTTCTTCCATTGGAGGATTGACTCGTGCAGCTTGCTCCCTCCATCGGAACCCATATTCTCTAAAGCTTTCACTGGGTTTCTTTTCCACCTTGGTAAGAGATAGGCGGTCTGGTATAATGTCTATGTTTTGTACTGAAAATGTCGGGCGAAGGCCTGAGCCATATCGTCCCAAGTGTACCACCTGTTAATGTCCTGACGGGTGTACCATTCTAAAGCTTCCCCACTCAGACTTTGGCTGAAGTAGGCCACTAGTAATTCGTTTTTTCCTCCGGCACCTCTCATTTTGCTGCATAACCCCTTAGATGGGCAACAGGATCCCCATGTCCATCATACAAGTCGAACTTGGGCATCTTGAACCCAGCAGGTAGTTGGACATCAGGAAACACACATAAATCCTTATAGGCCACACTAACTTGGTTTCCCAACCCTTGCATAATTCTCAACGATTGCTCGTGACTCTGTAGCTTCCTAAACATCTTCTCCTGCTTTGCATTCTTGAGTGGTTTGTCAGTTTCGACATGAGGCTCAACTTGGTGGGTGTAGGAGTAAGGATCTGGGATTTTAAAAGTAGGCTGCGGTGCATGGTAATGGGCATCCAGGGCGGGAAATGCGGGCTCACTAGAGGATCGATGAAGGGTAGTTTGTGGCAGGGGTACAAAAATAGGAGCAAATGTTGGAGCAGGGTACGAGGTTGTTTTGACTGGTGGAGCATGAAAAGTTTGGACAGAAGTGCCGGGGTAACTGTGGTAAAGGATGAAGCCAGGTGCATGTTGTCGGGAAAGATCAATGATATTGGCCATCTGGGATTGAGAAAGCAATGGAATAGAAGCAGGGTTTTCTGTGTAGTTGGTGGGGAATGAGGGTGGAGGGTGTCCCTTAACCTATGCCTAATACATTTCTGCCATCTGATGTTTCAACCTCCGGACCTCCTCTTGCTATTCCGATTTCGACTCAACAATCTCTCTCGGTGGGTCTACAACTGCAGTGTCTGTTTCCTTGCTAGCCATGACTGTTTGGTGTTTTGATCGGGTATTGTATGGATGACTCGCCAGGGTGCCAAAAAACTAACCACCTTCCTGAAAATAGTTAGAGAATAACAGAGGACAACAACACAAAACCACCATGTTAGCTTTAGGGCATTTATCAGATAATAATATCACATTACGTGCAATGCACCTAGCAACAAATAGCGGTTCTAAAATGGCTGTGAGGGTCGCAAGGTCATATGGCATCATCCCGATTTACTTATTCCACTCTTGTCTTCTCTCTTTTTCTCTTTTTTTTTTCTTACACCTCTCACCACTTTCTCTCTTTTGATGCAAAAATGACTTGATAGAACCTGATGTAGGTTGCGTATGTATCAAGTCAAGCATAGTTTTGAAAAGGTAATGGGAAAGTAAAATTTCGGATTTTCATTTAAAGTCTTTGATAAGAAGTGTGATAATGGAAGACCCAACAGGCTTGACTACACTTTGACCGACCTTGACACTACTTAGATGATTCAGTATCCCTAGACAGGTCATGAAAATAAAGATAACATGAGACAATCTTAAAACATTTAAATAGAACGGATCCTCAAACTGCTCCTGAATGCAACTGTCCTGGCTGGGATGGTCCTGGGCTATCCGTCGTGCCCAAGCTTCGTAACATGCCCCATAGAGAAACACCGATGCTAGGAATAAAGGTCCTGGCCTGTGTCCCTGCCTCCTGAAGATCAACCCTAAACAAATATTGCCCATACTGCTCCACTTTTGCTACCAATTCCGCTAACTGAGACTTTATCAATTCAAACTTATCCTGGGGATCTTGGTCCGATGCCTCCCAAGAATCATCTATCTGAATTGCTCGCCCCCTAAGCTGTGCTGGCAATGGGGTACTAATCCCTGGTGGGGCGGACTGTAACCAAATCAGGTACTCCTGAGTGCACTCGGGCCTGCCAATATCTTTTACTAATGTATCTTTCCTTATCCTCTTTGCATTGTTCCAGTATTGCACGTACTTGATTTTGTCAACCACTTTTTTGCTAAAATTCATGATGTACCTCTAAAGATTCAAAATTGAAGGTTCCTCTTGTCGTCTTGCCAACTGTCGCATTACCCTGACCGGCGTATACGGCCTGACACACTTGAGTCCTATCAGCATTAGGAAAGGTTGCATGAGGCATCCTACCAAGATATCATCTAAAGGTAGCCAAAGGTAGGCCCACAAAACATTCTTATTCGTCCTCAAACCAAGGAACTCAATCCAAGCTGTGAAACCTACTGGGTATGTGAATTTAGGAGATTTCATCCTAAGCTCGATGCATACTACCCGATCCCTCGAAGCACGGTCGATAGGACAAAGTGAGGAAGCTGTGTTCAAATGCTCCATCATCCATAATTGCAGCAAAAGGTTACTTCCCTGAAAATACCTAACGCCTCCCCACACTTCACTTAGGGATCGATACAACTCTGCTAAAATCATTGGCACAAGGGTAACGGTTTTGTGTTGCTTTTCATGAAATAGTGCCATTACCGTTGATTGCAGACGGGTGCTAATGTGCCTCTCATCTAATGGGAAAATCAATAATCCTAATAAGGCGAAGCTGAAAGCTTCGAGGCGGCGTCTTTGCCATCTTGCTTTGGTTGCAGAATTCATCCCAAAAGACATCAAAACTATCCTGTGGTCCAAATCTAGAAAACAAATAATCCAAGGATATCCAAGACTGCTCAAGGCACTTTAAATGCTTGTTATCTTTTAGGCCCAGGTCGTTGAGAAATCTTGTCCTAGAGTGGTCCCGAGGAAGTACCATGTTTTTGCCTTTGTAACTTAAACGGGTGAGACCGGACATCTCTGCCAAAGTAGGAGTCATCTCACACTCCCCAAATTTGAAAGTCAAGTTTTTCGGATTCCAGTAGGTCAACATTGCTTCCACTAAGTCCGGGCGGGGTGTAACATCAAGAAGGGAAGTTAGAGTGCCCAATTTATGCTTCAACTCATGCTACTCTAACGATGAAAACATATTCCACCATTTGACCAATTTCTTAGGAATCTTAACCACCATCAGCACTTTGGATCGAATCAACGGATCCATACCTGAATGAAAGGAACATGGTTAACGACTAGGAACACTACTACGACACCACAACATTTCCTGGGGGACAAATGCAAGACACAATTCGGCTATATTTGTAGATTGGCCTAAGTGGCTGAAAGTGACTATCAGGGCAAACTTGACAGAGTTGACTCCTAAGCATGAGAAATACTTCATGACTCTAATATCCCGACAATTATGGTCTTAAAGAATTATTTTGCGAAAATGGACTATTTTGCAAAAAAAAATAGCCGACATGGCCAAATGTGGCTAGGGACGCAAACCCGACACAGACGGACCTTAGAGTGATATGACACCGACTCATGGACTCAAGATCCTAAGATATGGGCAGTGGAACCACCTTTGCAAAAATAACCCTACCCTTGCAAGAATGGCCGATGTGGCCAAAAGTGGCTAAACATGCAAGATTCGGCTATGACCCCGAAAGCCAATAACCTAAGACTTACTAGGAAGACCGGACCCTATGTGAGTTGCCTACGTATCCCGCCCGGAAGGCGAGAATCAGGTTCGCGTAGTTCGGGAGATGCAACTAAAAAAAAACTATATCTTCAGCTCTTGCAAAATGATAAAAAATGTAAAACTCTTGGAACTTTTCTTGAATTCTTGGAAAATGATAAAAATGTAAAATCTTCTTTTTTCTTTTTTTTTTCGATTTTTCTTATCTCTTTTTCTTCATTTTTTATCTTATTTCAAAAGAATATGAAAGAAAATACTAGTGGGGCCCCATTTACTCCATTTTCACCCTCTTTCCAAGACGTCAGTCTGCCAAATGACCTTTTTTCCCTCACAGATGCAACATTTAGCACATAGAATGATCAAATGTCATTTTGGGTCACGGGCCCATTTTTGACAAAATTTGGACAAGGTTCCTACAAAGGGACACGGTGCCTGGGACCGGGCCCTGCTAGGTCTAAATGACATGATGCAGATAAAATGACCTAAAGGCTGACCTAAGTTTGAGGTTCACTAACAAGGCAGTTCGGGGAAAGCGTATGGTCGTTAAGCTTTCCACCCACTCCATACGTACGTCGGCTTCCCCTCCTAAATTAAGGATGATTCAACAAAGAGTTCGTGCACGTGGCGCGTGCTCCGAGACTTGTTCCAGAAAGAAATGACCGGGCAATGCATATGATGACAGTTATAAAGCAATAAACACATAAAACTGTAAACACATAAACAACTAGCAAATAACAAAAACATGAAAGCATAATAAAAGGTAACAAAAACATGAAAGCATAATAAACGTAAGTAAGCTAACGAAAAAGAACATAAAACTCAACCAAACATTTTAAAAGCCAACAAATCAAGTACTAGCTCGAACCCTCAAAATATTGAACATAGGTCCCCAGCAGAGTCGCCAGAGCTGTCACTCCTCCTTTTTGGCAGGCGAGACCTTACTAAACCCTTTTGATAAAAGGTTTAATAAAACTCGCAAAAGGGGGCTTTCAGTTCTGAAGGTGACAAAGATAAGATTTAAAGGGGAAAACTTAGAGTCGCCACCTGACAATAGATTCTGGTGTGCCAAGCCACCGTTTTAGAACTTGAACTTAAAGTCAAGTTCATACCAGAGAGTTGGGTAAGGGGGTTCATTTGATTCGAGGAGAAGGTGTTAGGCATTCCCCGAATCCCGTGAAAGTCACGGTTGCGTATTCGATTCAGTTGGCTTTTAATACGTTTGAATTGAGCTAAAAAAAACACACAAGAGGCTTGAGGTCATACCCACCTAATAAAGAAGGAAAACAAATTTAAAGTACGACAAGTTTCACTTTTGATCCACATATACAAATACCTCGGGGCATTCCTCGGAATGTCAAATACACAAGTCCTTCGGGGCATTCCCCAGATAAATTTAACTAAGGAATGACCTCTCGCATCAAAAAAACTAATAAAACATCCTAGTATTGCCTACCCAAGCGTGGTCGGCCTAAACATGCTACTAGCGAGTAATGTAATAAGATAAGAAAATGAGATCTAAAATAAAGAAAGATAAAAGTTCAGCTCGTGACCTTGTTCTTTTAACTTTTATTACATGCATTTAACCAAACCCGATCTAAAGAGACACAAAAGACAAGAAAAAGAACAAAACGTCACTACAAATAGGGATTTGCTATCGCAGATCCCATATGCGAGACGCATCTTGTGTTCAAAAATCGCAGATCGGAACAGAACCCCAGATCAAGGTTCGATGTCAAAATGCGATCCAGTATGCGATCGCAAAGTGTGTCTGCGAGCTGCAAATTTCATGCAGGGATCGCAAATCAGAATAGAATTCCTAGGTAGATTTAATGTCAGAAATGCGACAATCTGGTCAAAATTGTGAACCGCATATCAGTTATGCGGTCGCAGAGTCAACCCCAAAATGCAGACTAATCCAGTGTTTCTGGTGATTAGGTTCACAATGCGAACCGCATATCAGTTATGCGGTCGCAAATTCAACACCAAATGCATACCAATCTTATGTTTCTGTTTTAACTTCTTTGTTAGAGTATTGCATTGTGGCATCAACTGCTCTACTTTATTTGCTAAAGTATAATTTGAGTGTATCAATTCATGGAGTTAACAATCTAAAACAAGTATTCATAGCTTTATCATGCTTCAATCATACAAATAGAGTAAATGAGAATTAAGAAATGAACCTGGTAGAGATTCCTACTATGTTTTTGAAAGTCTATGCTAGCAAAAGGCCAGGAACCACGATCGGAACTCGAACCGGCAGCTAGGTCGAACCTAAGCACACCTCGATTGAGATTGGTTCTCAGAAAACTCTTTCCCACTCCAACCGAAATCGAAGCAAGACGGAAGTATATGTCCCTCTGTCTTTTGTTTTTTAAAGGAAATTTGAAGAAGAAGAAGAAGAAGAAGAAGAAGAAGACTCTAAAAATCTTCCCTGAAAAACTCAGATCCTCTCCTTAAAACCCTAACATCGTTCTTGCTCTCCAAGATCACCTCTCTAGAATCCCCCAAAATCTGTTATATTGAGTGAGTATCGTCTGAGTGGAAGAGGTCGCGTGTATCTCAGTGTGTGTAGAGAATATTTTGTCAGAGTTAGTTATTATACGCGGCAGATAGAGAAAGAGTGGGCTAGGTTATTGGGTTGAATTTTTTTGGGCTTTTATTCTGAATTTGGGCTTTAAGAGATTTGCCAAACTTGGGCCAAAACCAGCTGAACATCTAATTTAAAGTACCCACAAATAAGACTTTTAATTTGAATTAAATAAAACATTGTTAAAGATAAAGTTGGGACTATATATTTGTATTTTCAATTTTTGTACCTAAAATAGAATTAAATTTAATAAAGAGGTGAATTCCTGTGAAAATAAGCTCAAATAATTATTCTAAAAATACTATGACTATTAGAGGTAACTCTAACGTGTGGGTCAAAATTACATGTCTACAACAACAATCAGAGAAGACCACTTCAAAACTCACTAACACTATATATGATTGTCCAACCACAAGAACAAGCAGTACTCCGCCTTAGAGGTAGAAAACTAAACAATCATCAACAGCAGTCTCATTATATAGCACATACCAGATCCAGCTTTAGCAACAGCAACTAGAAAACTGCCCCGCAAACAATACAAGCCCACACTGATATTCAGAAACAAGATACTTCTTGACAGTTACCTTCAACGTGGAAGATTGCTCATGCTTTTTTGTCAATCTTTTGCAACGTCTTAGAGATAGATGTCAGGAGCATATAGTAGGGAGCAAACAACCCATTAACATAGTAGAAATAGGAATACATGTACTTTTTTGTATAGCTGACCTACAAGAAACTCACAAGTGTTTTGTACAGACGATTGTCTATCATCAAATAGACAATCGTTACATCATTTTAGGTCTAAACCCTACTACTTTTTAGGTACAATTAGCCATCACCCTAAGATGAATAATAGTACAGGCATTCTATTTTGGGAGTTAAGGTTTATGTCCCTCACCATTGTTGTACTTTAATTTCAGTAATAAAATATAATTCAGCAAAAAAAAAAAAGATCAGATCCCGAGAGCACCTCCAATATTGAAAGGGTTGGATTCCAAAAAGTTCATTCAGGCACCAAAGCCAATTTCGAAGAGATTCCAAATGCCCGATATTCCCAAATATAATGTGACCACAAATTCAAACGAGCATGTAACCTCCTATATGTGCGCAATAAAAGGCGATGACCTAGAAAACGACGAGATCGAGTTGGAGTTATTGAAGAAATTTGGGGAAACCTTATCCAAAGGGGCAATGATATGGTACCATAACTTACCTCCAAATTCTACTGATTCATTTGCTATGCTTGTAGATTCCTTTGATAAAGCTCATGCTGGCGTCATCAAGGCCGAGACGAGGAAACCAGACCTATTCAAAGTCAAGCAAAGAGATAACAAGATGCTTAGGGAGTTCATGTTGAGGTTTCAGATGGAGCGGATGGACCTGCCCCTAGTCGCAGATGATTGGGCCGTTCAAGCATTCACTCAAGGTCTCAACCCCCAAAGTTCCATTGCTTCTCAACTGTTGAAGCAAAACTTAGTGGAATACCTAGCGTTACTTGGACTGATGTTTATCATAGGTACCAGTCAAAGATCAGATTCGAGGACGACCAGTTGGGGCCCCATGGGGGTCTGTTTACCCCAATAAAGCGAATGACAGATCTAAAAGAATTATGGACCAAGAGCCAAGGCCGGTCCGAGATCGGTATCAGCTGCACAACTCGGATAGAAGGGGAAATGGACCCGGTCGCCACCCAGCCAGGAATGACAGGAGAAGCAACCAAGGACCTATGAGGTCTAATGAGTAAGAATTGTTTCGACAAATCACTTGGGGGAATGGAAGCCCCAAGACTATCGGAATATAACTTCAACATGGATGCTGCGAGTATAGTGTAGGCCATTGGTCGCATCAAGGAAACCAAATGGCCTAGGCCACTTTAGTCCGATCCCACACAGAGGGATTGCAACTTGATACTTAAGTACCACGGTACCTACGGTCACAGGACCGAAGATTGTCGACAACTAAGGGAAGATGTAGCTCGTCTATTCAACAATGGGCATCTTCGGCAAATTCCTAAGTGAGCGGGCCAAAAATCATTTAAAAAATAGGGACACCAACAAACAAATTGATCAGGAGGAGCCTCAACACGTGATCAACATGATCATTGGGAAAGTGGATGTCCCACAAGGGCCAATGATAAAGCGCACCAAAGTTTCCATTACAAGGGAAAAATGCACTCGGGACTACGTCCTGGAGGGGTCCATCATGTTTAGCGACGAGGATGACGAGCCCATCATCCAGCCTCACAATAATGTGCTAGTAATATCAATATTTATTAATAAATCTTGAGTGAAGCATGTGTTAATTGATTCAGGTAGCTCGGCCAACATCATACGATGGCGGGTCATCGAACAATTGGGATTATTGGACTAAATTGTACCGGTAGTACGAGTATTGAATGGGTTCAACATGTCATGCGAGACGACGAAGGGTGAAATAACCCTACCACTAAACATTGTCGGGACCACCTAGGAAATAAAATTTTATTTGATCGAGAGGGATATGAGATACAGTGCCTTGTTCGGGAGGCTATGGGTCCACAATATGAGAGCGGTGCCTTCGACCCTACATCAAGCGTCAAAGTTTCCCACACCAGGCGGAATCAAAACGATCTACAGAGAAAAACCGGCCACAAAGAAGATGTTTGCTATTGAGGAAGTGATCTCGGTGCCCGTGATCACGACATCGAAAAGTGGGGGACTGGTCGAAGAGAAAGAAACCAAATAGTAATCAGTGGCCCCAACCCTGACCGGGCCAGGGAAACAGGGGGAACACACAGCAAATGAGGAGGATGATTTCGGTGTCCCGAGATCCTTTATAGCACCCGATGATACCAATGCCACCAAATCGAAAATCGATGAATTGGAGCAGGTCATACTGATCGAGTACCTACCAGATAGAAAGGTATACCTCGGCACGAGGTTAACTCCCGAGCTCAGGAAAGAACTTATTGATTTCCATAAAGTTAATGCTGATTGTTTTGCCTGGTCCCACTTAGATATGACAAGGATCCAACCGGAGGTGACAACTCAAAATTAAGCTAGGATCCAAAATTCCACCTTGTCAAACAAAAGAGGAGGCCACAGTCCGAGATCAAACACGCATTCATCAAAGATGAGGTATCTAAACTTATGAGAATAGATTCCATTTGGGAAGTTAAATACTCGAATTGGCTAGCTAACGTAGTGGTTGTGCCTAAACAGGAAACAAACTTAGAATGTGTGTAGATTATAAGGACCTAAACAAGACATGTCGAAAGGATTCATTTCCTTTGCCTAACATCGACCTAATTATCGATGCGACAATTGGGCACGAGACACTAAGTTTTCTCGATGCCTATTCCTAGTTCAACCAAATATTGATAGACCCTGGAGACCAAGAAAAAACTTCTTTTATAACTAAATCCATCACCTATTGTTATAACGTAATGCTGTTTTGGTCAAAAAATGCTGGTGCCACGTATCCACGCCTAGTTAATCGGATGTTTGAAGAAAAAATAGGAAAATAAATGGAGGTTTATATTGATAATATGTTAGTTAACTTCCTACGAGCAGAGGACCATTTGAAGCATTTGCATGAAACCTTCGGCATACTGACGAAATACAACATGAAGCTGAATCCAGAGAAGTGTGCCTTCGGGGTCGGCTCAGGCAAGTTCCTCGATTTCTTGGTATCCAACCAGCGAATAGAGTCAACTCGGACAATATAAAATCCATAGAAGATATCACCGTAGTCAACAACGTCAAGGCGATACAGAGACTGATTGGGCGTGTAGCCGCATTAGGCCGGTTTATTTCGAGGTTATCTGAAAAAAGCCATCAATTTTTCTCATTGCTGAAGAAGAAGAATGACTTTTCTTGGACCCCGGAATGTCAGTAGGCTCTAGAAGAACTCAAACTACACCTATCAAGCCCTCCTTTGTTGCACACCCCGAAGCCGAACGAGCAGCTATATCTCTACTTGGCAATCTCAGAGGTACCGGTAAGTGGTGTCCTGCTCTAGGAAAGAAGATGGTACGCAGTTTCCTATCTATTATGTTAGTAGAACCCTAGGCGATGCTGAAAAAAGGTATCCATACTTAAAAAAATTAGTGCTCGCCTTATTGAGTGCATCTAGGAAACTAAAATTGTATTTTTAATATCGCCCCATATGTGTCGTGACCTCGTACCCGCTAAGAAATGTTATGCATAAACCCCACCTCTCGGGTCGACTGGCCAAATGGGATATAGAGATCAGCGGGTACGATATTGAATATAAACCCCAAACTGCTATAAAATCTCAAGTTTTAAGAGACTTCGTGGCCGAATTTACCCAGCCCTGATCCCTGAGGTTGAGAAAGAATTACTACTCGCCTTGGGGACTAGCCCAGGGGTTTGGACCCTATTTATGGATGGTACTTCTAACGTGAAAGGGTCCGGATGGGAATCATATTAAAACCACCTACGGGTAACGTAATAAGGCAATCTATTAGAATTGTGAAATAGACTAACAACAAATCTGAATATGAGGCTATGATTGCAGGTCTAGAATGGGCTAAGAGCCTATGGGCTGAGGTGATCAAAGCCAAGTGCGACTCCCTCCTTGTCGTTAACCAAGTCAACAGGACATTTGAAGTAAAGGAGGACTGGACGCAGAGATACTTGGATAAGTTGCAAGTGACCTTATACCAGTTCGAGGAATGGACACCATAACATGTGCTCCGAGATCAAAATAACGAGGACGGTGCGTTGGCTAACCTAGGGTCGTCAGTCGAATCCGATGAATTCAATTCCGGAACAGTGGTGCAATTGATGAACTCAGTGATAGAGGAAGGTTTCGTTGAGGTAAATTCAACAAGCTTAACTTGAGATTGGAGAAACAAATACATAGACTACCTTCAGAAAGGGAAATTGCCATTGGATCCCAAAGAATCGAGAGCCCTATGTACTAAGGCTACCAGGTTTTAGCTTGGTTGGTGGAAAATTGTATCGAAGATCATTTTTTGAACCATTAGCAAGGTGCTTGGGTCCGGGGGAGATCGACTACGTAATGAGGGAAGTATACGAGGGTACTTGTGGGAACCATTCGGGAGCAGAGTCCTTGGTTCGGAGATTGATCAAAGCCGGTTATTACTGGAAAGAGATGGAAAACGATGCTAAAGGCTTTGTTCAAAAGTGCAAGAATGTCAGAGGCACACCCCAATGATCTACCAACCAAGGAAAATGCTTCGCCTGACCCTTTCCCCTTGGTGGTTCATGAAATGAGGAATAGACATCGTCGGTCCCTTATCGTGGGCACCTGGAAAAGCCCAGTACATCTTATTTATGACTGATTATTTCTCCAAGTGGGTCGAAGCACAGGCGTTCGAGAAAGTTAGGGAAAAAGAAGTCATTGACTTCATCTGGGATCATATAATATGTCGGTTCGGGATACCGGCCGAGATCATGTGCGACAACAGGAGGCAGTTCATCGGCTGCAAGATTAGTAAGTTTTTTGAAGTTTATAGAAATCCTACAACCCAAGTGGGAACGGTCAAGCGGAATCAACTTATAAAACTATACTCCAAAACCTGAAGAAGAGGTTGACCGAATCAAAAGGAAAATGGAAAGAAATTTTTCCCGAGGTCTTATGGGCATATTGAACGACTTTGAAGTCAAGCACCGATAAAATACCATGCTCTCTAGTCTAAGACACAGAAGCTCTAATTCCGACATAGGCAGGAGAGCCGACCCTAAGTATCCAATACGCTACGGATACGTCAAATCACAAGGACATGGTCACGAACTTAGACTTGGCAGACGAAAGGCGAGATGTTTGAAAGCACGTGTTACACTCTTTTTTCCTTGGACGGTTCTCCCGAAGTGGGTTTTATGACAAGGTTTTTAACGAGGCAACAGTAAAATGTGCTACCTAGTTTTGAAGACTGGCCTGAGGCCGGGGGCTGCGGACCATCCGTATCAGATCAATAGTATTCGAGCCCTCAAAAAAAAATCTCGAATATTAGGGGACCAACACACCCTAAATCAAGGTCCTGAGTTCGGGAATGTAGAAGGCATTCTTATTCGCTGTTGAAAGTCAAGGCTTGAATATTAAGATTAAGTGTGAGGTCAAACGGTCAAATGAATCATGCCCACATAACTCATTCTCTCCATGGTAGATAGCTTCTGTATCATTGGCTATTTACATGACATTCAAAATAATAAAAGAAATTTGCCTTCTATGTTTCATCGGTTCACATTTACATAAGTAATATTATCGTCAAAAGTCACTTAGAACAAATTTTGGGTTCAAACCCCTTAAACCTACGGGCCTCCCCGAACAGGGGACTGCTACCCGGCGATAAGACCGAAAAATTCGGGTTACTTAATCCCGAAGGCACTGAGACTACTAGGCAGGGCCCAAACGCAAAAGGTCATGACCAACTTAATCGGCTCGGAGACGTTTGAGTCCGTATTTGAAAAGTAAGGTCCTTACATATTTTTACTAACAAAAAAACTACTTAAAAAATGGTCAAGTTAGTCGGTCTTCAATTACGGCAAAGAATGATTGTGTCCGACTAAAACTTTCAAAATTTTAACAAAGACTTTGTTTTTATCGGGTCCTCCGTAGCCTAAACAATTCAGATTCATTACTTAATCTAGGCCTCATCCGGGCTTTAGGGGAACAAACAATTTAAAAGATGTCGAATCCTACGCTATCGAATCGACGGCATATTATAAGTATTGGACACAAGCAAGTAAGGAAAAGTAAAAGACACAATGCATAACTGAAGAAGAGTTTTTATATACATATGTACCTAAAGGTATTTATAGAGGCACTGTGAAATAGCCCCAAAATACAAAATACAAGGAAATATAAAAAGTAAACTAAGGCATTTCCCGCCTAGTCTTCATCGGAGCTTGACTCGCTGCCCGAACCATCAGGCTGGTATCTCTCTTTGGCCTCGGCTTCAAGCCTCTTCATGTATTTGATCTCGGCCGCTAGGCCAATCCCCCAGGCATGAATCTCCTCAAGGGTCTCTCTCCATGACAACCACTTCACCTACTCAGCCTTCGTTATTATACGAGCCTCAGCTACCTCCACATCATTCTTGCACTAGGCTAGCATAGGCCTCATTCGAAGCCGCCTCCAACTTGGACCTCAACGTTGTGTAGTCTTGGCCAAGAGACTCCCGTTATGTAACGAACGAGTCAAGTTGTGCCCAGAGCTCCTCATTCAGCCGAGACCATTTTTCGGCTTTTTCCCTCATTACCCGGAGCTGATATTTGGTGGATGCCAAATCCTCTTTGGTGGCATACCGCTCCGAGGCCAGGAGATCCATCTTGCTCCTCAACTCCTCGGCTGAGACTTTGACCTCGTTTATTTTGGCCTTAAGCTGGTCGACCATGTCTATCTTCTATTGGACATGCGATGTTGCGATGTTAGTTGTCGCGCTTAACCTCTTGTTATTAATCTCAAACACTCTTACCTTTTCAACCAGAAGGGCATATTCCCATTTCACCTTTGAGGCCTCGTTTTGAGATCTTTCCAGCTCGGCTTGGAGGACGGAGAGGTCCTTGAGAACCTCCTCTTTTTGCTCACAAAAAGCTTTGTACATGTCCTTCTACCAGATCTGCTCCTTGAGCTCCAACTCAAGATTACCCACCTCCATTCGAGACCGGTGGAAGCTCTCATGATGAAGCACTGAGGCCTGAGGAATAAAAAATGCTGAAATTGTTAAAATACGCTAAGGCAAAATGGACTCTTTAAAGATATTAGGAAAGGAAAACATACCATGCTCAGCGCCTGTTGTGCCTCATTGACGAGGCTCGGCACGTCGACTTCGTTTATCTTCGCTTGGTCATCTTCGGTTACCAAGCAACAGAAGTAGCTAACCACACCGACCGGCCCAGATAACATCTCGGTATCCTCTTATGACATAAACATGACCGTCTTCTTACGGTCGGGGTCCGCACTCAGAGCGGGAAATTTCTTCACAAGCTTTGGGCTCGAACTCGGCCTGCCTGACCCCGGCAGCACATCCCATTTCGGGATCTCCAGGTGGCCGAACCCAAAGTAGTCTTCCAGCGCACCGACGTCCATACCTTCGAAAAATAGGTTAAGGGCTTCATCCACGGCCCATGACGCCTTGGTTGGATTTTCTTTAATGACCTGAGCCTTATCAAAAAGAGGCTTCATGAGGGATGGTGACTTCGGGACATCAAAAACATTAGCAACCTCTCTCGGGATCGGAGTAGCCTCTTGAGGGTGTCACGACCCAAACCGGAGGGTCGTGACGGGCACCCGGTGCCTTACTCAACCGAGTACCACGTAACGTATCTTTCTTATAACACCATCATGGGTAAATGGGCCAAAAGGGCCATCATGAGATAACCAGAATAAAACATAAGGGAATACTAGATATAGGATGACCCAACATGATATAGAAACTTATACATGTGACATACGGGCTAATAAGGCCGACATGATCATTTGTACACTCAAAAACTAGGCCGACAAGGACATACAAGTATCCATACACATGACTCTAATTTGAATACATAGTAGGGCCCCATCAGTCTACAAGCCTCTAAGAGTGCATAAACATCATAAAGGTCAGGACAGGACCCCGCCATACCAACCAATACATATCCAAATCATATTGACCAAATAGGCACCTCCGGAGCAAGTGGAGTGCACCAACACCTTCTGCTGAGCTGATAGCCTACTAGGAGGATTGTCAACCTGTCTATCGGGACCTACGGGCATGAATCGCGGAGTCCCCAGGAAAAAGGGATGTCAGTACAAATAAAATACCGAGTATGTAAGAAATGGAAAGCAGTATATAAAAGACATGAAAGAAACATGGATTAAAGAACTCAACCTATAAGTCTGAATAGCTTTGTGAATTATGAAACATTAATAATGTCATACATATGCGTATAAATGTCATATCATGCATAGGTATATGCGTACATAACATCATCAATTCTCTGAGGGTATCCAATCATATCATCTCGGCCTTTGTGGGCGAATCATCAACGTATACCAGCTGATCAGGTGGCGCTGCGTATATAACGCCATAACTTTTCACCATACCCCATATACATATAATATACCCGTATATAATGCCACCTGGTCATGAGTTAATGTACATGTATAAATGAATGCAATGCATAAGAAATAAGTCAATAAGATCTCTAGGGATGTCATAAGATCATTATGCCTTCGATTAATATCATGAAATAAACTTTATCAACTTATGTATTATCTGAGACCCATGAACATACGATATAATAACAGGACGCATGGGGAATCAAGAACATAGGCACCCCTAATACTTCCACAAATAGAGGCATTTGTGAAAGTTCCGCGCTTGCTCGTTTATCAGATGGATCATGCCAAAAGGAAAGAAGGTAGCCTTAACGTACCTTATCACAGTCTGTCCAATAGCCATATTGAAATCGTCTCGTTGCACTTTAATCTACAAAAATGATAAAATAAAACCATCCTTAAGCTACGAATGATGCAACGATCGTACAACGAATGACAAGCTTATTTTATATTAAAACGGACAACATCTCCCTGTTTTCCTTGCTGTCCCCAAGTCCATTAAAATAACAAGATAAACCCTTCAACTATATACTTTCAGCACCAAAACACACCCAACATCCCAACAACACCAATCAATCTATACAACAACAAGTGCACAAACGTCACACATAAAACTACTATTTAACACGACGAGCGGCAAGCTTGGATTGGAACCAAACCCCAACTTTTTTTTCCATCTCCAATGTACTTACAACACCATCAATAGGTATAGAATATAAACATATATATTGACATGACATTCCAACCTTATATCCGTCAAAAAAGTAACATCAAACAGCCCCACAAAATAAAACAACGACATGAACAACTTCTAGGTATTATGTGGTTGCTTCTTCTCCTATTTACAACATCATCAACATACTAAACATATTGAAAAGCATTAAAAAATAAGTAATTAGAACCAAGCTATTCCCCACGATTTCCAGCCATGTGAAGTCATATATATAACTCCAAAATAGTCTAATAAGAGAACAACTTCTTATACAACCTTAAGTTCTATCTTGTAATTCTTCATCCAATTAACTTAACAAACACATATATAATCTTAATCCAAAGAAATAGGGTGTTATACATACATTAAATAATCTGAAAAAACTCGAACCAAAGCTTCCCTTAGCTTACAAGCAACCTTAATCACATCACAACACCATAGAGACTCTCTTCTTCACTTAGGCTAACTTTTGAGGTTATGTATAGGTAAAACCCCATTGGATTCGATTTGGAACCTTGAATAACAGTTAAAGAGGTATTCAGAGAGTTTGGGAACTGTCTTTGGTCTAAATTGACCAAAAATAAGCCGTCCAAGCTCTTTAAAATGTTCAAGGGTCGTCCACCGCCTAAGTGGGTCCCATTGGGAGCTGCTTGCGCGGTCTCGCAAAAACACAAATATCTCTCTACTCTGATATCATATAGATGAACGGTTTAATGTGTTAGAAACAAGATTTGTAGATCTTCTATTTTATAGGTATATCACCCCGTAATGCCAAGTATATTTGGAGAAAAGATCAGCTACATTTGACCTAATTTTCAGCACATTTATGAATGTAACTTGTGATGTCCTTTGCCAACTTTTGTTTCACAACTCACTTGACTTCAAAACATAACACACGACTATCATAAGACTAAAATAAATCATAACATAACCTTTTTATAGTGTTAAGCACCCTAGTCTCATTCCAAAAGTACATATTATAATATTTTAACTTGACGATTTTCGTCGAAACTTATTTTCTTCAATTCGTTTAGCTTCTAAGCCTTCCAACCCTCTTGGTACTTGGTATTCATGATATTAAATATTTTTAACCTCCACGCTAACATGATTAACTTATTTTATAAACTTTTCAAAGATGATTTTATTTCTGAGCTTACATCAATTAACTTACGACGTACTCTTACGTACGAAAACATGGGGTGTAACATCATTCCCCCCTTTGGAACATTCGTCCTGGAATGTTGACTAATGCACTTTTCAGTCTCACAACCCATACCTCTTATGAATATTTTAATATTGTCCTTGTCATCCAGGGAACTGTTATGTGAATAAATCCAAAGGCCAGGGCATTCGCCCATTCAGACCGCTTTCTCAAACCATAACTTATTGTCGGATTTCTTCCAATCTCATAACTGTTGCTACCGTCTTTCATGTAGTCAATACGACTTTTTCCTTGTATGTGCACCTATGCGACTCTTCTCTCCTTTTTCCTCCAGCTTTTAGCCCATCTCTAGGCCTCACTTTGGGAACATATACAGAACTTGACAAGCTGTCCATCTGGGCATCTATAGGTGTACTGAAGTTCTTCTCTCGGTACTTTGTCGAACTTACGACTATTGCTATATGTTGTTTCATAGCCTCAGTTATCTATCCTTATGGCTTTACTATAACTATGTAGATCATACTATACCGTAACACTTACTTTGTTTTATGATTACCAAGGTCCAGGTTACTCTCTCGGTGCTTATCCTATATGTATAAATCTAAGTCCTTTAGTGCTTCCTCATTACTATTCATCTTAATAATGACAGCCTAATCTCATCTCATACTTTGTAACTTTTAGCCATCCATCGTTGATTCACCTTAATGTTGATCCATAATCTACCACTAATAAACCGAAACCTCTTACGTAATACATTGTCACTAGGACTCATGTTACATCGGGGAACATTTGAAGTAATTTGCCTGATCCACCTAGGGATGATACTATACTTCAATAATCGTATTTCATAGCATCCCAACATGATTCATCTTAAGGGGGTATTCTAATCCCGTGCATTCATGATATCCCTTTTCTTAAAATCATTACTCAATCAAAGACCCAAACGTCATCCTCTTATCTATCACCATTACAGCCTTAATATACTACCAGGGCAGCATTTCATCTCTTCTAATTGCTCTTACTCTTATACTCCACTGAGTTCATTCAGGATGTACCGAGCTTTCTATAACTTACGGAAACCATCAGCTCTCTTGTTTTGATGGGTTTAAGCACGAGAACTTACCTATTCTCGTCACCTTCTCACTCACCTTTTCTTATCCTTACTCCTATCTACCTAAAACCTTGTCACTCTACAATACTTTATCTTGCGACCTACACATATCTATTTATACTACTCGCAACCTTCCTAGAACTTGCTAGCACCATAGATTTCCTTTCGTGCCTTCTCAGTTGTCTTTAAAAATAAGAAATTACTTTTTCTGGTCGCTCTGCCACTTGTTGCATGAATACTTGGCTTATCTTATTGCCCACGAATACTGTAATTTCATGTACCTCATAAGATCTCAAATATCACCTTTGATTTTTGTTTTCCCGTTCATTAGCCATGATACGTGCCACTTTCTTACGGAGTGTATACAATATTGTAGTGAGACTGTTGTTACAAGACCATTTCTTCTTCTAGTTAATATGCTTAGGTTGAAGCCTTCTTCCTTATTTCCTCAGTAAGTCTTTCTTCTGGCTCTTGTAAAGTTGCAAGCTTGTTATACTGTATACCTAAAGGAATTTTTTATGTTCTTGCTCGCCTATAATTATCCCTAGTTATTTATCTCCACTCCCTTGTGCTCGTAGGGTTTCTTCTAAACAGAAACTTTTGACTGTCTTCCCTGTGGAACTCTTTTTCATTTCCATAACACTTATATTGTACCTTTAACTACCCCAACCCCTATCTAAATATTTCTCAAGGATTACGACGTCATATCTGAGGGACTGAATTCACTATAGTGGGGTTCACTATGTTTATGTCTGTATCATCTTGTCTATCCATAACTAGGCTCTTCCTTAATCAACTACTAACTACTCATTGGTCCTTTATTATGTCTATATTCCGTGTAATCTCTCTTGAAATATGTACGTTATCTTAACTTACCTCTCGCACTGGCTCCTGATGTATCAAGTGTCCATTCACACTTATTATCAATAACATCCTAGCCGGGAACTCTTACTGCCTCTCCCCTGCGTCGTGCTTGCATAATGTTGTAGAGTCACGACATATCTGTAAGATCTGAATAAATGCAACCCCATCCCTTTTTCCATTTTACCAAATTCTTCCTTTACCATTCCGTAGTTACCTGAATCACTTAACTCCGCCTTAATACCACATCACACCATCTTCCCCCCTTTAGGGGAGTACTAAGATTTAGTGCTACAACGATCTACTTGTAGATGTTGTACCTCTTCATCTTTGGCATCTTTTCACATCATCAATGAACCTTACTCGCCTTACGGTAACCCTTCTTTACCAAGGATAAATGAATTCCTTATGCACAAGGGTGACACCTAGTGTAACTGGCACACTTAGTTCTTTAAGCTTAACTCTGCTCACAGTGCTTGCTTTAGGGAAGCGTCTTCCTGAATGACCTTTAAATGTTATTCTTTTGCTTTCCATTCTATTATTTCTGGAACGCGATCTCTAAAATTCTCACGATGTCAACTATTATCAAATCTTCCGATACCTAATTCATGTTCAATGTATATTGTACACTAGCCCATGCTGATTTCTATTACTCCGGGGTCTACCTTTTCCTTCTGGTAATCACGTTGTAGTCGCCAACTTATTTCTCAAAATGAGGATATGACTTTATGGCTTATATTCTTTTATTGTTTCAAGACATGTATCCTCTTGTCTTTCCCTTCACTTGACTATAGTCTATGTCATCCTGTCATATTTTGATTTACCGTTATCACCCATTTATCACATCTTACTCATAATGCTTCATTAACTCTCTTTTTATTCTCCGGCTAATATTTTTGTCTATCACATTATTCTGAAAACATCAACAAAATGTGCTTTCACTTTTAGCTCCCTTTGCTTTATCTCACTGGCTCTTTGGGACGCCTAACATTCTCTATTTTTTTTTACTAGGGGCAGGAGTCATACTAAGGTAAATATTTATCCCTTCTAGGATTTCACTGCCTATCTCCTAAAATTTCTGAACATTCTAGTATTCATATCTGACTGTACTATTCTAGAGTGCACCATCTGGATGTCTCACAACGAGATCTATTATCACGTTTGCACTATCCTTCGGAAATGTTAGCTAATGATAACAATCCATCCAACATTTTGGGTTACTCTAACCCCATATGGATCCTGATATCTCATTCTTGTCTTAAGCTATATTTGTTAGCTCCCATAGGGCATAACTGAGATGGGTGTGGCCAATTGTATATATCTCTGTTACTGTTGAAGGTAACTTAAAATACTTATATTTCTCTGCCTAAATTGTAAAAACTAATAATCTTCACTAACTGGGTACCTCGTACCCTTCTTCACATTGCTTCTTTTATTTGTTGAAACTTGTATCTACCTTATGATTCTCTTGTTGCTTTTTAAACCATATGGGTAGATACATATTCATACCTTAGGGCTCCTTATCAAGATGCTTACACGTCTTAGTGCACATATGATCTGCCGAAAACCTCACATTTACTCATCATAAGCATGATGCAAAATCGAGTTCTTCTGACTCAACTCTTCCACAGCCATATTCAATCTATTACCAACTATTTTCTGGATGTAGGTATCGTTGTATTACGAATAAAGTAGAAATTAGGAGTTTGAATTCTTACAACTGAGCTCTACCACACGATCTAGAGTAAGAAGAAAGAGTGACAGTCCTAAATGCCCTGTAGCCTCCTGCTTATAAGTGTGGTTACAACACACCCATAAAATAAGACTCTACTAGACACGGCTTGTAGACTCCCTAGGACAGAACTGCTCTGATACCACTTCTGGCATGACCCAAACCGGAGGGGCCTTACTCAACCGAGTACCAACATAACGTATCTTTCTTATCACACCATCATGGGTAAATAGGCCAGAAGGGCCGTCATGAGATAACCAGAATAAAACATAAGAGAATACTAGACATAGGACGACCCAACATGATATAGAAACTTATACATGTGACATACAGGCCTATAAGGCCAACATGATCATTTTGTACACTCATAACACAGGCCGACTAGGCGATACAAGTATCCATACAAATGACATCTGTCTCCAAGCCTCTAAGAGTACATAAACGTCATAAAGGTCAGGACAGGGCCCCTCCATACCAATCAATACATGTCCAAATCATACTGACCAAATAGGCAACTCCGGAGCAAGTTGAGTGCACCAACACCTTCCGCTGAGCTGATAGCCTACTAGGAGGACTGTCAACCTGTCTATCGGGACTTACAGACATGAAACGCAAAGTCCCCAGGCAGAAGGGACGTCAGTACAAATAAAGTACCGAGTATGTAAGGCATGAAAAGCAGTATATAAAAGACATGAAAGAAAAATGGAGTAAAGAACTTAACTTGTAAGTTTGAATAGCTTTGTGAATCATGAAAATTTATAATGTCATACTTATGCATATAAATGTCATATCATTCATAGGTATATGCGTACATAACATCATCAAGACTCTGAGGGCATCCCATCATATAATCTCGGCCTCTGTGGGCGAAATCATCAATGTATACCAGCTGATCAGGTGGTGGTGAGTATATAACGCCATAGCCTTTCCCCATACCCCATATATATATAATATACGTGTATATAACACGATCTGATCATGGGTCAATGTACATGTATAAATGAATGCAATGCATAAGAAGTAAGTCAATAAGATCTCTCGGGATGTCATAAGATCAATATGCCTTCGGTTAATATCATGAAATAAACTTTATCAACTTATGTATTATCTGAGACCCATTAACAGAAGATATAATAATAGGACACATGGGGAATCAAGAACATAAGCAACCCTAGTACTTCTAAGAATAGAGTCATTGGTGAAAGTTCCGCGTTTGCTCGTTTCGTTTGTATCATATGGATCATGCCAAAAGGAAAGAAGGTAGCCTTAACATACCTTATCACAGTCTATCCAATAACCATGTTGAAATTGTCTCTTTGCACTTTAATCTATAACAATGATAATAATACTATCATTAAGCTACGAATGATGCAACGATCGTACAACTAATGAGAAGCTAATTATATATTAAAATGGAAAACATCTCCCATATTTTCCTTGCATTCCCCAAGTCCATAAAAATAATAAGAACAGATCAACCCTTCAACTATATACCTTGAGCACCAAAACACACACAACTGCCCAACAACACCAATCAATCTATACAACAACAAGTGCACAAACGTCACACACAAAACTACTATTTAACACGACGAGCGGCAAGCTTGGATTGGAACCAAACCCCAACTCTTTTTTCCATCTCCACTGTACTTACAACACCATCAATAGGTACAGCATATAAACATATATATTGACATGACATTCCAACCTTATATCCGTCATAAAAGTAACATCAAACAGCCCCACAAGATAAAACAACGACATGAACAACTTATAGGTATTGTGTGGTTGCTTCTTCTCCTATTTACAACATCATAAATATACTCAACATATTGACAAGCATAAGAAAATAAGATAATTATAACAAGCTATTCCCCACGATTTCCAGCCATGTGAAGTCATATACACAACTCCAAAATAGTCCAATAAGAGACAACAACTTCTTATACAACCTTATGTTCTATTTTGTAATTATTCATCCAATTAACTTAACAAACACATGTATAATCTTAATCCAAAGAAATAGGGTGTTATACATACCTTAAATAAGCTGAAAAAACTCTAACCAAAGCTTCCCTTAGCTTACAAGCACCCTTAATCACATCACAACACCATAGAGACTCTCTTCTTCACTTAGGCTAACTTTTGAGGTTAGGTATAGGTAAAACCCTATTGGATTCGACTTGGAACCTTGGAGAACTATTAGAGAGGTGTTGAGAGAGTTTGGGAACTATTCTTGGTCGAAAATGACCAAAAATAAGCCGTCTAAGCCCTTTAAAATGTTCAAGGGTCGTCCATCGCCTAAGTGGGTCCCACTGGGAGCTGCTTGTGCGGTCTCGTGAAAACATAAATATCTCTGTACTCCGATGTTGTATCAAATAACAGTTTAATGCGTTATAAACTAGAATCTTAGATCTTCAATTTGGTAGGTATATCACCCCGTAATTCCAAGTATATTTGGATAAAAGCTCAGTTCTATTTGACCTAATTTCGGTACATTTATGAATGTAACTTGTGATAACCTTTGCCAAATTTTGTTCCACAACTCGCTTGACTTCAAAACATAACACACGACTATCATACGACTAAAATAACTCATAACATAAAACCTCCTTATAATGTTAAGCACACTAGTCTCATCCCAAAAGTACATATTATAACATTCCAACTTGTCGACTTTCGTCGAAACTTATTTTCTTCAATTCGTTTAGCTTCTAAGCCTTCAAACCCTCTTGGTATTTGGTATTCGTGATATCAAATATTTGTAACCTCCACCGTAACATGATTAACTTACTTCATAAACTTTTCAGAGATGATTTCAGTTCTGAGCTTACATCAATTAACTTACGACGTATTCTTACTTACGAAAACATGGGGAATAAAAGAGGGGCAGCGGCAAAAGGTTTTTCCTCGGGCTCTCGAGCTGAAGAGGGTTTAGCCTTGTGGTTGCCCCCCTCCGGTGCTATCAGCTCCAGTGCAGTGTCGTCCGGTTTGTAGATGACAAACTCCATGTCATCATCCTCGGGGTAGTCCTTGAGCCGGTAGAGAGAATCTAAGTCCGAGACCCTGGCGTGAGTACTTTTCTTGGTACTCTTTGTGACCCTGACCAAGACCCTTTTCTTCTTGGTCTCGGCGAGAGCATCCGAGGAGCCAGAAGACCTCCTATTTCATCTTGTTTTTCCTCTTTCTTCGCAGCAGCCTCGGCGGCATTTTGTCCCGAAGCAGAGGGTTCTCCAGATGGGGCTGAGGCTTCGTGCTCAAAAATCTCCGAAGATCGGTGGTCTTGGGCAAACTTGTGAGAAGAAAAAGAGACTAAGTCGGAATGATGATAGAATAAAAAGGGGAATTCAATCAGGGGAAAAAGGATCCTCACCATCTGAACGAGCCTCCCATTTACCTTTAGAAAGACCGTGCCACTCGCGCTCAGAGTATGTCAATTGTTTGCAAATGCCCTCGACCCACTCCTTTAAATGGGGAACTGCATTGGGCACTCGAGCGACCGCTACATATAAGAAAGTAAGTGATGAAAAAGAAGAGTAAATTTGAAGGGTTATTTGGACGACTTAAGAGGAGATGAACTTATGTGTCGAGTTCCACTTCTCAGGGCACGGCAGGAAATTGGAGAGAATGAAATCTTCGGTCTTGACCCGATTGATCTCCAATGCTAGCCTCGATCAATGTTCTCGTCGATGCTCGAGAAGGGAGCCTTCTTTGCCCGTTGGGCGATCTTGATTAACCCCCCTCAGAAGATTAGGGGGCTGTAGACACGGAGCAGATGGTCAATAGTGAACTGGAGCTCCTCCGAGTTGTTGACAAAGTGACGGAGGAGAATTAAAATCCTCTAAAAGGATGGATGCATATTCCCGACTCAGACCTCGTACCTCTTACAAAATCGAGGACTACCGTGTCCATCGGGCCTAGCATTAAGGGGCACGTATAAATGCTTAGGTACCCTTCCACGTGAGTTGTGATGTCCGCATAAGGACCGGGAATGACTACTTCCTTGCCTTCCAACTTACGATCCTCTCGGACCATTGGGAGCGTGTCTTTGGTGATGGAGCAGATATACCTCCACACCTCCTCACCATGATCTCCTTGTTTGGAGGCTTTATCGACCTTAAAGTCATTATCTACAGCCTCTGAGGATATAATCCTTAAGAGGAGGTTCCGGGGCTATTACCGACAGGGTCATTTTCGATATTAGTGGTCGGCGTAGAAGTTGAAGGAGCGGTATTTTGAGGCACAGATTTTGAGATTTTTGCCATCTTTATCTGGGAATATGAAGGTTTGAAGGCGGATATGAAGGTTTGAAAATGAGTAAGAAGATATGAAGGTCTGACTTGATGATTCAAAGACAAAATATGAAGATTTGAAGATTGGAGATGAAGAAATGAAGGCGTGAAGAACAATTTGTGAAGATTTGAGGGAATTATGAACACGTAAAAAATTCGAGGGTAACTCAAGGAGATTTGAAATTGGAAAGTAAAAAAGTGAAAAAAGGAAACTGGAGCTTTTATAGGAGGGAAATAATTAATGCATGACGTTTCACATTCGATGCTCACAGAGGATGGTCAACCGGCGGTTGACACATGTCCGAACTCAGAATGATGCGACTGATGGGAAATTTTGCTGACTCGTCAACCCATTTGTAGCGTACAGAGGAAGGAACTGGGGTCAGTTAATCACTTCTCGTCATTTCTATAAATCTGCTCTCCAAAAAGTGAGGGGACTATCTACATGTGGGTAACATCGGAGATAAATTTACCCCTAAATTCCCGCTAAAGAAAATAGAGGACAGCGCGACCCGATATGGCTTTGGGCAATGTCGAGGGCTTCCACAGACCTGAACCCGGGGAGGACGAATGGCACGCTCGGAACCGGCCACGGCCAAGCATTGAGCTCAAGCAAAGTGAAGAACTACGGCTAAGGGAGAGACGGTTAGACGAGTCAAATAGGGGGCCAAAATATCTAGCCCAGTACAAGAACGATGTGGAGGTAGCCGAGGCTCGTGTAATAATGAAGGCTGAGTACGTGAAGTGTTTCTTATGGAGAGAGACCCTCGAGAAGATTCATGCCGGGGGGATTGACCTGGCGTTTGAGATCGAAGAGGCTTAAAGCTGAGGCCAAAAGGGAATTACCAGCCCGATGGTTCTAGCAACAAGTTGGGCTACGGTGAAGACTAGGCGGGAAATGCCTTAGTTTATTTTTTGTTTTCCCTTGGATCAATTTTCTCTCGAAGTGGGTTTTACGGCAAGGCTTTTAACGAGGCAACAGTAAAATGTGCTACCCTAGTTTTGAAGATCGAGGACTGCAGACTATCCGTATAAGATCAATAGTATTCGAGCCCTCAAAATTCAGTCTCGAATACTAGAGGGCCATTACACCCTAAGTCAAGGTCCTAAGTTTGGGAATGTAGAAGGCATTCTTATTCGATATTGAAAGCCAAGGCTTGAATATTAAGATTAAGTGTAAGGGTAAAATGGTCAAACTAACCTTGCCCACATAGCTCATTCTCGCCATGGCAGATAGTTTCTGTACCATCGATTATTTACACGACATTCAAAATAATAAAAGAAATTTGCCTTCTATCTTTCATCAGTTCACATTTGCATAAGCAATATTATCGTCAAAAGTTACTTAGAACAAATGTTGGTTTCAAAACCCTTAATCCTACGGGCCTCCCCAAACCACGGACTACTACCCAGCGATAAGACAGAAAAATTCGGGTTACGTAATCTCGGAAGCCGCGAGCCTACTAGGCAGGGCCCAAACGCAAAAGGCCATAGCCAACTTAAACGGCTCGGAGATGTCTGAGTCCGTACTTGAAAAGTAAGGTCCTTGCATATTTTTAATTTAAAAAAACTACTTCAAACTCGGTCAAGTTAATCGATCTTGAATTACGGCAAAGAATGATTATGTCTGGCTAAAACATTCAAAATTTTAACAAAGACTTCATTTTTATCCGGTCCTCCGAAGCCAAAGAAATTCGGAGTCATTACTTAATCCAGGCATCATTGGGGCTTTAGGAGAACGAACAATTTAAATGATGTCAAATCCTACGGTAAGGTATCGATGACATATTATATGTTTTGGACACAAGCAAGTATGGAAAAGGAAAAGACACAATCCATAAGAGTTTTTATATGCATATGTACCAAAAAACATTTACAGCGGCACTGTGAAACGACCCCAAAATACAGAATATTAGGAAAAACAAAAAATAAACTAAGGCATTTCACGCCTAGTCTTTATCGGAGCCCAACTACCGCCCTAACCATCGGGATGGTATCTCTCTTTGGCCTCAGCTTTAAGCCTCTTCAATATCGGCGGCTAGGTCAATCCCCTAAGCATTAATCTCCTCAAGGGTCTCTCTTCGAGACAGCCACTTTACGTACTTAGCCTTCATTACTACACGGGCCTCGGCTACCTCCACATCATTCTTGTACTGGCTTGCATGTCATGAACTTCGGAGGCCTCGTTCGAAGCCGCCTCCAACTTCTACCTCAACGCGGTGTAATCTTGGCCAAGACTGTCCTGTTCTGCAACGGCCGAGAGTCAAGTTGTGTCCGTAGCTCCTAATTCAACCGAGACCATTTGTCGGCTTTTCCCCTCATCACCCGGAGATTATCTTTGGTGGATGCCAAATCCTCTTTGGTGGCATACCACTTCGAGGCCAGGAGATCCATCTTGCTCCTCAAGTCCTCAGCTAAGACTTTGACCTCATCCACTTCGGCCCTAAGCTGATCGATCAGGTCTATCTTCTCTTAGACCTGCAAGGTTTCAGCGTTAGCAGTTGCACTTATCCTCTTGTTGTTAATAAAAAATACTCTTATATTTTCAACCAGAAGGGCATGTTCCCATTTCACCTTCGATGCCTCTTTTTGAGCTCTTTCTAGCTCGGCTTAGAGGATGTAGTGACCCTTGAGGACCTCATCTTTTTGCTCACAAAGAGCTTTGTACATGTCCTTCTGCCATACCTGCTCCTTGAGCTCGAACTCAAGATGACCCACCTCAATACGAGACCGGTGGAAGCTCTCATGATGAACACCAAGGCTTGAGGAATAAAAAATGTTGTATCATTAAAATACGCAAAGGCAAAATTGACTCTTTAAATATGTGAGGAAGGAAAACATACCCTGTTCAGCACCTGTTGTGCCTTGTTGAAGAGGCTTGGCATGTCCATTTTGTTCATCTTCGCTTTGTCCTCTTTGGTTACCAAGCTACGAAGGTAGCTGCTCACACCGACCGGCCCGGATAGCATCCTGATATTTCTCCATACAGTAAACATGACCATCGTCTTACGATCAGGGTCCGCACTCGGGGCGACGAATTGCTTCATAAGCTTTGACTCGAACTTGGCCCTCTAAAACCCGGTAGCGCATCCCTTTTCGAGATCTCCAGGTGTCCCTACTCGGAGTAGTATTCCAGCGCACTGACATCCATACTTTTGAAAAACAATTTAAGGGCTTTATCTGCGGCCCATGATGCCTTTGTCGGCATTGGTTTAATGGCCTGAGCCTCATCAGAAAGAGGCTCCTTGAGGGACGGTGACTTTGGGACGTCAATAACGTCGGCGGCCTCTCTCGGGACTGGAGTAGCCCCTCTTAAGAAGCAACAACCACAGGTTTTTCCTCGGGGTCCCGAGCTGAAGAGGACCCCTCCGGTGCTGCCAGCTCCTATGCAGTGTCGGTTGGTTCGTGGACGACAAACTCCATGTCATAATCCTCGAGGTAGTCCTAGAGCTGGTAGAAAGAATCAGAGTCCGAGACCCTAGCGTGAGTACTTTTCTTGGTACTCTTTCTGACCCTGACCGATACCCTCTTCTTCTTGGTCTCGGCAGGAGCATTCGAGGAGCCAGAATACATCCTCTTTCTTCTTATTTTTTCCTCCTTCTTCACAGCAGCCTCGAAGGCAGGTTGTCCCGCAGTGGAGGCTTTTCTAGATAGGGACGAGGCTTCTTCCTCGGAAATTTTTCGAAGCTCGATGTTCTTGGGAAAACCTGTGAGAAGAAAAAGAGACTTAGTCGAAATGATGATAGAATAAAAAAGGGAACTCAATTAGGGGAAAAATGATACTTACCATGGGAACGAGCCTCCCATTTGTCTTTAGAAAGTTTGCGCCACTCGCGCTCGGAGTATGTCAACTGTTTGCAGATTCCCTCGACCCACTCCTTGAAACAGGGGACTGCATTGGGGAAAAGAAGAGTAAATTCGAAGGGTTATTTTGACAACTTAACAGGAGATGAACTTATGTGTCGAGTTCCACTTCTTAGGGAACGACAGGAAATCAGAGGGAATGAGATCTTCGACCTTGACTCGAAAAAAAATCCCCTGCCAGCCTCGATCCTAGTCCTCGACAATGCTCGAGATGGGAGCCTTCTTTGCCCGGCGGGCGAGTTTGATTAAACCCCCTCGGAAGATTCGGGGGTTGTAGACATGGAGGAAATTATCGATGGTGTATCCAGGCTCCTCCGTGTTGTTGACAAAGTGACGGAAGAGAATCACAATCCTCCAAAAGGATGGATGGATCTGCTCTAGGCAGACCTCATACCTCTTATAAAAATCGAGGACCACCGTGTCTATGGGCCAAGCGTGAAGGGGTACGTATAAACGATTAAGTACCACTCCACATGCATTGTGATGTCCTCATCAGGACCGGGAATGACTACTTCCTTGCCCTCTCACTTGCAATCCACTTGGACTGTTGGGAGTGTGTCTTTAGTGACGAAGCAGATATACCTCCACACCTCCTCACCATGTTCTCCTTGTTTGGAAGCCTTCTCGACCTTAAAGTCATTATTTGTGGAATAGCCTCCGGGGATAAAATCCTTAAGAGGACGTTCCAGGGCTACTGCCAGCAGGGTCTCTTCGATATCAGCGGCCGGCGTAGAAGTTGAAGGAGCGGTATTTCAAGACACAAATTTCAAGGCGGATATGAAGGTTTGCTGATGGGTATGAAGATTTGAAGGTCTGACTTGAAGATTCAAAGACAAAATATGAAGATTTGAAGATTGGAGATGAAGAAATGAAGGTGTGAAGAACAATTTATGAAGATTTGAGGGAATTATGAACACGTAAAAAATTTGTGGGTAGCTCAAGAAGATTTGAAATCGGAAAGTAAAAAAGTAAAAAAAAACAAAAAAGAAAACCAGAGCTTTTATAGGAGGAAAATAATTAATGCATGACATTTCGCATTTGATGCTCACCGAGGATGGTCAACCGACGGCTGACACATGTCCGAAGTCAGAACGATGCGACTGATGGGACGTTTTGCTGACTCGTCAACCTGTTTGTAGCGTATGGAGGAAGGAACCGGGGTCAGTTAATCACTTTTCGTCGTTTCTATAAATCTGCTCTCCAAAAAGTGAGGGGACTATCTCTGTGCGGGTAAAATGGGGTATCAAGTTACCCCCGATTTTTCGGTAAAGAAACGAGAGGACAGCCCGACCCGATATGGCCTCGGGCAATGTCGAGGGCTTCGACAGACCAGAATCCGGGGAGGATAGCCCGACCCGATATGGAAAAACTGATGGCATGATGGTTGGTTGATTGGTGGCCTTTTATAGATATATTCGTTCTAAGGGTTTTCAAAAGCATGGGTATAATATGACATGAATACTTGTTATTCTTGTTGCACATCATCTTATTACTACGGAAAAACGACATCATCATCCTAATCTTGTTCCTTTCTCATTTCTCTTCTCAAGCTGATTTCTAAACTAATTTTGAAGCCATGTCAGTTGTTCCAGGAGTTACTTCGCTCACTGCTTTTGTTCATATTGAGAACCCACAATAGCTGCTTTGTCATATGTCTACCATTTAGCTACAGTTGGTGATAGATGCTTTTACCACTAACCCATGTTTTATTTAAAACTTTAAATAATTGTGGCACACTATGTTTCGAAAAACTTTTTGACGTAGAATATAATTGCGATGATTGTAAAGTCAAAAAATTATTTTAAGAAAAAATTCATTGAATTATGTAAGAAAGCTATAGAGGAGCAAAGACTAGGAACTTTGTGACGAAATAGAAGGCCATTTTAACCTTGCCCCCTTTTAAAAGTTAGTGATTCGAACATAGGTACATATTTGTGTTGACACTAAATGCATGATCAAGGTAGTTTTGACAGAACCAGTTCCTCTTGGTTCTGTGAATTAATTAAGATTGCATACGAAAACATGAGATAAAGAAAGTTGATAGCTGACGGATCATTTGAGTAGGTGCTATAGCAAAATATTAGTAGCTAGTGGGCAAACTATAGCTAAAATGGTTTGCCTTTGCACATAAATATTGGCTACTGATCAAAAGAAATTATGCCCAATATACAGTAGTATATGTTGGATATCCTAGTTCTTTCCAAGTTAAAAGATGTCGCTAAGTAGTAGGTCTTTTTCACTTTTACTGGTTCGTTACCAATCCATAGAAATAGAAAATGCTATGTTTGAGGGGAAGTAACAAAGCGAAAGGGGCTGCTTTCTGCCTCTTCCTGTATGGTTCTTTTGATGTTTGAGCTCCAGTATTCATCTATGTCTAATGTTGTTAACTTGCTTTATGCTTTAGCTTGTGTCTTCAATTTTTATCGATGAAATGGCCTTGTGGCCACTTAAACTTGTATGAGATTTTAAAGCCGATATGTAAAGTGTGAATTTTCCCATTTTAACATCTCAACTCAATCAATTGAGTATAATCCCTTCGTCAGAGCGTGTGACTCAATTGCCTGACAAGAAGAACAAATCAAATACTAAGATCATTTATTATTTTACATGTGTCATTTGTGGGTCCTTTTTTTTAAAACTAATTTACCATAAAATTTTTTTATTTTACTTTTTTTACTGTTTCTTCTACATATTTTAGCGCTGCAGCGCCGCCATAGGGGAAAATCCCAGCCATCACCTCACTGCCTCAATCAGCCTTGAACTTCCATAAAATCCATTCCATCTTTCACTTCTAACAAAATCCATAAACTTCATACCCTAAGTCAAAGAGTCAATGGGCCACCTACTAGAATTATGTCAAGGCAAAAAAGAGCCGGCTAAGCTATGTTAAAGAAGGACACGAATGGTTAAATCCAAAAGAGAGAAGAAGTCGAACTGCATAAGTAGAATTTTCCACCCAAAATTCATCAGTTTTTTTATGGTCTTTCTCTTTTCTCTATCTGTCTTCCAGTTTGAGATGGATACAAAAAGGAGAGAGGGAATTAATGTGAGAGAAAAGATTGACAGACAATTTTTGACGAAATTTATTCCTTTTCTCACTACTGCTGCCTGTTTGGAACAAAAAGAGGAAGAAGCAAGGAAAGATTAGAGTGGGGAGAAAGAAAACGGGGAGGGGGGGGGGA